>JAQGBJ010004218.1:0-10730 GCA_034698345.1 Sphaeridia pumilis | reverse complement strand
GGAAGCAGCAATGATTTTGTCAGAAATGGGCAATGATGACAGAACAAGATGAGCTGATATTATGACGTAATGTCGGTGAGGGATTTGGCAGTAGGTAGAAGCCGCTGGAGAATGTTGAAAAATGACTTGGAATATTCTAGGCATTAGATTGCTTCTCCTCAAGACCAAATCAAGCTTGCCGAAATCGGTCGAAAGGGGAGAGACGACAAATGAGGTTGCTGAATGAGAATATATTCGCCGGAGGTAAAAGGTGACCTTTTATTGTGACCTTTTATAGTTGATAAAGGTTGGACAGCAGGGTTGTCGATGCTGCTGCAAGTAATTAATAATTTATGAACATAAATTATTAGCGGGGATGAACCTGACAGGGTGGTTCCCACAAAACTAGTACATGCGGCAGCCTTTCATGCATATGGATGGCTATAAGACAGTGGGATCAATAAGGTGAATTAAGACAAATGAAATTAGCAAACCCCGTAAATTTAATAAGCGTAAATTGTGTCTTGTTCAGGGGCTGAAACAGGGACTGTGGCGATTTGCAATTAGCAAGTGAAGAAGACTTTTTGGATCGTCTTGATGCACCGAGTGGAATATATAATCTCATGAGAGATCTGTGAGAATCTGACGAGAGATGTAGAACTGGGAAGGGAAAAGGTGAAAAAGACCGGTGTCAGTGTAGTAGATTATATGGGGCGAAAGATTGAGATAATGAAATATATATAATAAAAGGATTAATTAGCAAGATTATACGAATGATGAACTCGTCTGACAGACGCAAGGGCCGGAAAGAGGATTCACAGCTGACGGGGTGTGATTTTACCGTGAGAACATTTAGTGCAATGGGATTCGTTTCTTTATAAAACAGAAAGTTCTCTCTCTCTTAGATTGACACTTTTGCACCACCAAAACAAGTTTCATAGCCACACGCAATTTTTCTGACAAGATATAATCTTAGGTCATGGGCGTTCCAGGAGATGTTGTTTTACACGGTCATGGATCACGAAATGGACAAGACTTCAAGCTGGGACAAAACTTGGTGGTCGAAAAACAAACCCACGTAGTGCTAATTGCGAATTCGCAACCTACATGGCAGAGTGTTCGAGAAGAAACCACACCTGGGACGGAACACCAGGGGGAGAAAATAACAGCTTCTGCTGTCATACACGAAATACGGAATCCCAAACGGGATAGGCCACACCTGTAATTATCTTTGCAAATCTGATGAGGACGAACAACAAAGAGCTAAAATGGAAATGGTTTCAATTTTCTTCAAAGCTCATCTGAAGAGTGGGATTACGTACTGCAGTGAGATTAAGATGCTGTAGAAAGCAACGCTGGAGGAAATTTTGTTTGAAAACATCCTTAGAAGGAATTAAAGGGTTTAAGAATGTAAACAATCAGTAAGAAGGTTGGGAGACGTGAGCAGAATGACGGTTCGTGCTCCAGGTGGAATTAGTTGGCAAAATTAGTTTTTAAATGAAGGGTCAGGTGAGATTTAGCCGAGGGAAGAACAAATAGGCGTTTCACTACCGAAGTAGCTGCATGCAGCGATGACTAGGCAGAACGGGAGAAATTAGTGGGCAGCATGTAACTGACATAAAATATAATAGTTCTGGTAACTGTATTGTCCCTTATAGAGAAGTGCTCCGGGAGATAATTGCCACCGGGAATAATGCACATGTCCATCTTGTGTCAAGGCTCAACTGATGGACAGCGACTGTCAAGTCAGTCAAGGTAGAGGAACGAGCCGGTATACAGAAATATGTGTTGTATAAATTAATGGGCGGGTGTATATGGAACCCTTGGAGCATTAAATAAAAGAAATTATCCAAGTGGATAATGTACATGAAGGCAAACAGTGATTTGTTCCGTTTGGTTAAAACGAACTTTTTAGGTGTTAATCACTTAATTTGCCAAAGGTGTTTCTGTCAGGAATAGTTGTTGATTTACATGTTTTGCTTTTTTCTGTGGATTCTGTAAGAAGGTTTCGAAATAAATTACGAGTCTTGACACGGCCGCTCTTTTCTAAACTTGGATGACAAGTCTGCATGTGGTCTTGTACAACATTGTTTGTTGTCAAAGTGTTTGTTGAATTTGCGGGATGATTTACGGCGAGTGGATGATATTCATAAAGGAAGCAAAGGAAAAAGAAAAGAGAGCGGATGTGCGGAAAGACAAGATAGCGGATTTCAAACAGGTGCTGAAAACAATGAAATAATAGGCGTGATGGGTTCCTGGCATCTGATCGGAATAAGAAACGGAGGAAAGCAACTCGAAACAAGGGGCTTTGGTTTACGTGAGAAATTAAGCCAAAGGAGGGAAACGGGAAGAACAAATTATCCTGGATACGGGGAAAACCTGTAATTAGTGGGCGAAACAGGCGGTGCCGGTCGCATAATGCTACATGTATGAAGTTGTACGGAAAAAGCTTGAGAAAGGACTGAAAATAGGCATTCTGCGTTGGCGTTTCGTGATCTCGTTGTCTAACTTTGGTTGCGGACCGGCTACAATAAATTAATGAGAACAGGCTTTGAATACAAGAAAGACGCAGAGTCCGGGTTCATCAGAACCAACTAATGATCTGGACGTGGCGATGAATTTGGAGTTTATGGCAAGTTTCAGAGCTTTGTTAGGAACTGGCAACACCTGAAATGCTTTCGATAGCTTCGGGACAAGACTGCAAATAAGTTGGCGTTGGCGGAATAAAACCAGTTGGGAGATGTTCTTAGTTGGGCTTATCAAAAGTGGCGAAATGTGCGCGACAAGTTATTAAAAAAGTAGCACATTTGTATTTTTGCCATGGAACGACAATGGCGAAAATGAAACTTGATAGTTCTCAGTTCCCACGGTTTGGACGTGAGTGAGGCTAACGAAATGCAAAATTGAAGATGGATGAGCAACAAGGCGAGGGACATTGTAATTAGCGTGAATATGACACTTGTGCATACCGAGGTTGCACGTAGGTGCGAATCAAGATTAAGCTGCAACTGTTATCTCGCCGCTTGTGGGCGACAAGTTTTGCAACTTTCAGCTTGAAATGAGAAGAGACGCGAAATCAAGCATAAATCTTTTAATTTGCGAAATTCTCTTTCTGAATATGAAACAGCATTGAATTCCTTAGAAGGAGGTAATAAACTCGTTTCAACTTCTTTGCGCTTCCATTTCAGGAGGTCGTCGTTGGAGACGAGTGACTAACGTATTTCGAGAGTGGACATTGCAACGTTCAAAATTCGTTAGAGTTGCGTATATGAATTTTCTAGGCCGTCTCGCAAAAACATTAAAAGTTACAGAAAATATGGGTAAAAACGGAATTGCGAATAATTTTTTATTAGTAAAGCATCATTTTTAGGGATTGGGGTTATGGAATTAGCATTCGGTACCTGATAATGAATTCTATAATTAAATTGCTTAAAACCATCATGAAATTTGATTTTATCACTCTAAGCTGAATGATTGTCTCTATAATATGAGGCTTAATGAACATTTAATTCACTGCAGTTACCGAGCATATGTTAACTACTCGATCTTCTTACATCACCTCAGCTTTCCAGCAAAATAAGCCATAATTTGGGTTGAACAACTTTAATTAATCCACTAAACAGCTATGGGATTCTAAATGTCAGGTTTAACACAGATATGAAATATGTAATTGACGTGCAGCTCATTTCACAGTTTCTAAAACAAACCCATCATATTATTCAATAGGCACTGGCTTTAGTTATCATTCCTGAGTAAATTTTGTGTTCTTGTAACGGAAGTACAGTTTGAAACAAAATATTCACAATTCCAATTTCATGTTCGTCGTATCCTTCTTTCGCCAGATCAAAAATGCGGTGGCAGGAACGAAAGTCAAGGTCAAAACTAAAGTTATTGCTCACCCAAAATTCTTGACATTCGACTCTGCAATCCTGTGGAACTTGGCGATTTTAAAACATTTCGCCAAATACATTGGCATGCCGGTCACGATAGTCAACAAAAAGCTCTATGTGAATACGAGCTTTGCAAAACGCTGTCAATGGTTTATATGCCTGGGCGGTCTATTTCTTCGGGCAGTCTTTACACTTGGCGTTCTACCATTCAGTTTGGCGATTGGGAAATTTACTAATCCATCGTTCATAGATAGATAGATAGATAGATAATAACTATACACCCCTAGGGCAGTTGGCCCATGGGCAATAGTCCTTTATTTCGCTCAACAAAATCGACAATATAAAGAAAAATAGTGTATCTCCAATTAATCAGTATTCCTATCCATATTCCTCCATAATCAATTCCCTTAATTTCAAACAAGTACTCAAATTATCATATAAAACTTCATGATTTAATGTTGCACTTAAAGCATACTTCCAACTTTCCGTGAAATTTTCTCCTTCGTGGTATAACTCTCCCTTCAGAACCGGACATTGAAGCAACACATGATGAAGACTATCCCCCACATTTAGATTGCATATTGTGCAATTTACCCCTTCCGTTTCCGCCTTATATCTGAGCAATTGACCCTTTCTTGGTAAGAAGATTTCGCCATATCTTGCTTGAGCACATAGCCTTTTAGCCCACATCGGTAACTGATCATCCTTCAGGTAATAGGCGGGCTCTCCTACCTCCGCTTCCCAATAACTGTAGAATTTGCCTACTATGGATCCACTTCGCTCGATGTCCGCCATGTAACAGTCGGAAAACACTTTCATCAAGATTTCTTCCCTGGTCAGTCCCATTACCCGGTAGTCAGGTCCAACTGCATGAGCCAAATCAAACTTCCTCAGCAACCCTTCGAACTGGTCCTTCCACCCTTCTTTCAGGTTCCAAATAGCCTCCATCGCAATCCTAGGGTACCTATGCGGCTCCATCCCTTGTATCCTTATCCAGAAGTTCAGGCATTGGTCTATCACAGACGCCAATAGTGGTAATCTCCCTGTCTCCCTCCTGATAATTGCAGTTGACGACCCATTTGGTAACAGCAGCATCCTCCTGTAGAAGTTGTTCTGAACCGGTTCCATCGTTTCCATCATATGGTCTTGAAGTGCCCAGACCGGACTACAGTACAACAGCGCTGGTTTCACACATGCTTCAAACATTGTAGTTATGTTCCCAAATTTCAAGATATTCGCCCTCGTTATTAATGCCCTTATTGCACTTGCTACTGTTCCGGCCTTCTTCTTGACCCTCTTGCAATGCGCCGAAAATGATCCTCTAGTGGTGAAAGTCACTCCCAGGTAGACATACTCATTAACTATCCTTATTGGTTTCCCTTGGTACTCAAATTTCGCTGCCCCCTTTATCCTCCCTCCCTTCCTGAAGCAAATGATTTCCGTTTTCCCCAGGTTAACTGTGAGCTGATTCTTTCCAAAGTATTCCGTTAAACAGGTTATTTTCTTCCTCAGGTGTGACTCACTCGGGCTCATGACCACCATATCGTCTGCGAATAATAGACAGTGCACCGTTGACCAATGGTTGAGTCTTGCTCCAATGGTATCCGAATCTATCAGGCATTTTTCTATATCATGTATATACAACGAGAACAGTAGCGGGCTCAAAGAATCTCCTTGTAGAAGACCCATGGTTATATCCAATGGTTCCGTTTCCCCTTCCGGCATTTTGATTGTCATTCCCGCCTTGGCATAAATTTTCTGCAGTACCCTCAAATACGTTGGGTGAACTCCAAGTTTCAACAGCTTTTCCCATAATTGGTCATGTGGAACGGATGGAAAAGCCCTTTGGAAATCTATGAACAGCGCATATAACTTCCCACCCTGCTTTCTTAACGCCAAGTCCACCACCGACTTAAGAACGATAACTTGATCCATGCAGTTCCTCCCTTTCCGGAAACCAGCTTGTGCCTCAGGTAGCCATTTCTTTTCCTCTGCTTGGTCCATAATACGATTCGCCAAAATTTTTGTAAACAACTTCAATCCCGTAGAGGCCAGTGCAATGGGTCTGTAATTCTCCGGTAAAGCTGCATCCCCCTTCTTGAACAACATAACTGTGGTATTGCAACTCCAACTAACTGGTGGTTCTTCTTTCATCAGCACCTCATTTAATATGGTTAGCAACTTGTGTTTTCCATGTTCGCCCATGTTCTTCCAGAATTCATTAATCACCTTATCTGGTCCCGCCGCTTTCCCATTCTTGAGTGATTTCAGTGCCACATTCAGCTCATACATGCTGATCTCCTGTACTTCTTCCTCCTTGGTAATTTCCACTATTGGTGGCCGCGTTGGGTTTATTCTTGCATAGAATTTCTTCCATTCATCCTCATCTACTTGGCAAGATTGGATAGGCTTCTTTCTCCACGGCTTTATCAGTTTCCAAAATTCGGTTCCGTTCTTAGCACCTTGTACCCTTCCCACCTGGTTCTTCCAGAATCTCTTCCTCTTGGCCATGCACAGGTTTCTATACGCTCTTCTGGTCTTGATGAAATCTTCCCTCACATCCGTCTCGAAATTCCAGTACTTAGCCGTCTTCAGTTTTTGTTTGACCAATTCATTCTGGGCTCTGCAATCCTTATCATACCATGGCTTGAAATTCGGCGGTGGTTTGTACTTCCTCAGTCCCATACTATCCCCCACTCTTTGGACGGTTTTCACCAGCTCCTCGTAGCCTACGCCTTCACCGGTATGTTCCATCAACATCTTCGTCATATTCTCCTTGAACAGTTTCTTCCCAACCGGGTTCCATTTATATCTCCATTCCTTGCTTTTCTCCGTCCATTTATCCAGGTTCACATTCAGCGTCACCATTATTGGTAGATGGTCACTTTGGGTTATACTGAGAGTCTCTAAATTACTGACTAGGGGTATCACATCTACATCAGCCAGTATTAGGTCGACCACACTTTTCCCCGTACTTGAAACGTAAGTAAATTCCCCTGGTATGTCTCCCTCCGTTCTTCCATTTAGCACCACCACATTTATTTCGGATGCTTCCTGTAGTAACAGTTTTCCTCTTCCGGTGACCTTCTTGTCCTTACTCCTCCTAAGGTGAGATACCGCCGGATTATTCCATTTCCCCTCCTGCTCCTGACCCAAATTTCCAATACGCGCATTCATATCCCCCAGAATCCACAGGCTTGCTTCGGGTGATAAACTTCTGCTTTCTTCCGCCCTCATCATGGTACTTCTGACTTCATCCTCATTCACCAAGTTATTCCAATAAACTGCCCACATGATGTAGTTGAGGTTCTCGTTACTATGCTTCATTACTATCCCCAGACATTGGTGCGACGATTCAATAATTGTAAATCTCCATTTCATATTCTTGTTTCCCAGAAAGATTATTCCTCCAGCCTCTCGCCCTTGGGTCCTTCCATCACTCTTTGCAATAAAAACTTCATGAACCGGAAAGAGGTAGCTCAAAGTTGCCTTCATGGCCTTTACTTCCATGTTGGACCATGCTTCAGTACAAATTATTATATCCACTTTGTTTAACATTTCCACCTCCTCCGCTGGTAATTTCACTAGTGTCCCGAATCCATGTAAATTCCAATTAACTATCCGTAGGTTGTAACCGGTATCAATCTTCTTCCCTCGATCATTGGTAGCGAAATCCAGCCAGGTCAAGGTCATCCTCCACTTCCATCCCTTGATGATGCTGCTTAGTACCCCCTTGCATGGTTATATCTTCAATCTTCCTTAGATCCCTGTTGAACTTGACAGTCCATGTTCCGCCAAACCCGTCAGTAACTTTCAGCAGGCCTCTTTCCATCTTGTACTTTGTTCGTTGGTTCTTCGATTTGAGCTGCTTTCCATAGTTTATCAAGGCTCTTTCCGCTTCCATTTCCGCCGGTGATTTCACGTATTCGATTCCAATCCTCTTGAAATTCGGTAAATTTGCCAATTTCTTCTTATTCCCCATGACCTGGTCTCTATCGTTTCTTCCGCTGAATTCCACTTCAATTGCTCTAGGACGTCCATTTCCTGATGTTGGTTTCCCCAATCTTGAGCAACTTGCTATCCTAACATGTGGGCATCCGATTGCTTCGAACATCTCCATGACGTTCTCCGAAGTTCTCCTTGGGTTTTCTTCGTCATCCTCCTGAAGTCCATATACCATTAGACGGTTGGCGTGTTGCATTCTCCACAATTTAATCTGTCCTCTCTCCAGGGCATCAACCCTTTGTTCGACGATTTCCACTCTCTTTGGGATCCCTATCACTGCTTCTTCAATCACATCCATTCTGTCGCCCAGCACGTCCATTTTGTCGCTCAACTTCTGAATTGCTGCAAGCACCACCCCATTCGGATTGTCACTCGGCTCTCCTTCCTTCCCCATGGTTCTGACCGCTTTTCATCCAGGTGCCTCTTCTGGCGATTTCTTCTCTCCTTCTCTGGTCCTTTTACTGGTAGAAGGCGTTCCTTGCTCCGTCGACATCCGCCTGAATCAAATCAGATCTTGGCCAGTATCTTTTGACTTCAATACAAAGTCGTCGGACCTCCGCCGGACATATACTTTTAATGAAGAACTTACTTATAATGTAAGGTTCCGCTCCTTACTTGGTTTGTTATCTTCCCGCTTCTTTCCAGTCTTGGTCCTCCCTTGGTCAATCCTTGAGCTCAATTCCCCGTCTTGCCGGTCAATTTCAACTTTGGCGGTTCCTTTGCTGGCAGATTATTTCGCAGAATTTAGTACAGTTACAATACCGCTCTTGGCTATGCAACAAATATTAGGGATCACGTAACTTGCCCGTATCCCACGATGCTTATGCACTGTACGCGAAAACTGCACGCAACCCCCAAGCAAGTTTCCACTACTCAATGAGCCGTACAGTGCAAGCGGGTGGACCACCACCCACTCGACCAAAATTCCTCCTTGGTTATCTCTTCAGACTCTTCCCTCCAGCTGTGCACAAAATTTCTAACTTTGGCTTCAAATTTGGAACACACCCGATGAATTTACTGAACTTTCGACCTGATATTTGAAAACCTCGTACCAACATACACTAGGTTAACAATTTTTCAGCACAACTAAACTAGTTTTAACAAGGAATTATCCCACTTTTTCGGAGCTACACTTTTTGCTTCCGTCAGCTCCAAACTCTTGAACCCTCCCCATCGTTCATACCGTTTCTGGTGGTCATTGCTGGTACCTTCACTGCTTCTGTTTTCGGAATATACGCTTTGAATCAACACAAGTATGAGTTTGTGCTCATCTGGAATTCAATTTTTGAGTGCAAATCGATAATAAAACCACCCAAACTACAAGTTTGGTTGCTGCATTGTTTCCCACCTTCAATGTACTTTGCTAGCTTGTGTGTTGCTATTTTTCTTGCCCTCAATCCAACTTGGACGATACAATTTCGCTTCTGTGTGACCTGGGCACATGCCGAAGGTCATTTAAGCAACGATTGGTGGGGATACTATCCATTGATGTTTTTTTGGACCGTTGTTGACTGTTGGTCTTTGATCACCATGGGCGGAATTCTGTGCGTTACAGCTCCATTGCAAATCTTTTTCATGGAAACGTGGACCAGGACAATGTTAGATGTGTTGCAGAGGTATGCGTTTGAATTAGTCCTCTAGGGTTTATAACTTTTGAACTGCCGATCTATTCCACAGATCCAAGTACTTGCAAATTTCGCCCAACACGCTTTGGCAAAGAGTTCGGCAACTCCTGGTCATGCTTAGGATTTTCAACGCTGGAAATGCCTATGCTGTTTTTGCGCTCAAAATTTGTGTGCTTGTTGTGAGCATTTCGTGTGGATCTGCTTTGATTTTAACGGGGTTCAGCGGAAATGTTCTTTTGCTCATAATAATGTCATACTGTACTTTTGTGGCGCCAATCGCTTATCAATCACTGTATTACAACGCTTACAAGGTGAGCGAAGGACTTCAAATGGCAAAATCTGAACTTTTGAGGATTACACACGCTAGTGTGGTCCAAGAATTGTCGAAACAAAGAGCTTGGTCGGTTTCGACTAAAGGTGTCTGGGTTGGCAATTTTCAAACGTTTGAGCGCGAGTCGATTATCGTATTTTTAGATTTTGTGATCAGCAGTATCATGAGCATTGTGCTAGCTTGGAATTGATTTTCCATTTTTCCAACCCAAATACGGTTTTCAGAAGTAATTTAATTTGTCATTAACTTCCTACAAGAGACAGTTGTGAGTGAAGACGAACAATAAAAAACTTTCGAAACCGAACTGAGAACCGAACGAGAAACTGGAAAGAACTCGCGGCTTGTGAGGGACAAATTTTGCACCTTTCAGCTTGAAATGAGCAGAAAAAGACGCGAAATCAAGCATAAATCTTTTAATTTGCGAAATTCTGTTCTGAATATGAAACAGCATTAAATTCCTTAAAGGGAAGTAATAAACTTGTTTCGACTTCTTTGAGCTTCGATTTGTGGGGACAAAGACGTGCTACTCTTCAGAGACCAATGGTTGACATGTAGCGAGAGTGAACATTGTAACTTAAACTTTGTTACAGTTAACGCAGGTGAATTTTGCTGACACGCTCGTATCGACTGTCCAGATTTGGTTCGATTAGAATATTGCTGTAAATTCAGTTCCAATCTCTTGCATCGATTACGATTTTGTTATCTGCCTTTCAGCTCTAGTATCGTGGTATAGTACAGATTTGCTGAATTGCCATCAAAGCAATATAACTCGGGAAAATTCTTCCACTTATTCTAAACAGTGCATAAAGAAACAATGACGTCGGTAGATAAGTATATGTAGTTTGTCCTCTGGGCTTTGGGTACTTCAAATGCTGATACTTAGTTAGTTCATCTAAACAA
>JAQGBJ010004217.1:0-10731 GCA_034698345.1 Sphaeridia pumilis | reverse complement strand
GTATCTTCCAACACGCGAGAGTCCAAGTATATAATACTCATTAAACTTTCACTGTATTCCCTCAATTCTTCTTCTTCTCTGACCGTGTATTTCTTCTATGTAGAGTTTCTGCCCAATTGCCTTCATTTACTCTTTGGACACGCGCTGTCGTCATATGAAATTTTATACGAATTGTACATTTCAAAACCAAGAGCTTCTGCGTATACACTGTAGTTTGGTGAGAGAAAGGCCTCGTATAATTACAATTACACGATACGTCTAATTTACCATGGACTGACTGACGACAGAAACACAAAGATAATCAAAATCATGACAGTTTCTCTAATCCATTTTTTGAATCCACCAAGTGAATCTGTTGAATCTGCTGAGATATACAGTATTCTAAAAACATTCAACTAAAATACCACAATACCAGGCGATGTCAATACAATTTCCTGCTCCTGACAGTTTCAGACTTCCAAAAAAGTTTGAAACTAACCAAACCGATTAATCTTTGATGGAATTACAAAATCACACCTTCACACGCATGCACCTGCATAAATCCCTCCAATAAATATATTTTCAACAACCGTGGACTTGAAGGGCGCTGGTTGCAGCCCCTTTCGACCAACTCATGTCCCAGAACAACGATGATCAACGAAACGCGATAAGCAAAAACGCCTTGTTGTCGACTGGGAGCATAAATTAAAACTTATTAAATGCAACTCGCGTCGTCGTCCTTACATTATTAAATGGATGCAGGTCTCTAGAACTGCAGCAGGTGTTCTTTTAGCTGGGCATTACATAAAAATTCACTCTCTGTTTCCTTTACGTAATACGAAGAAGATAATCAATCTTTTCTTGGTTACTTTTATATACTTGGTTAACTGCGGGACGCTCACCAACCACCATAAACCATAACCTTAACAACAACAAGTTTAAAAAGTTTGTTAAGCAAGAGTCAACGCAGTTTAGCGTGTCGTGGGCCTAAACCATGCCTTCATTCATTCACAGTACTCACAGTCAGATAGTCTGTGGTCTTGAGCTTCTCTTTTAAATTATTTCGAGTCTTTTAATGACACTCTAAGGACGTTGGTTAAGTCACTTCAAAGTGATAACGACAGGGCGCATTTGTACAGCGTCTCGCCCTTATGAAATCAATTCTTGTCTCATCCAGACTCACTCAGACTCCTCATTACTACTACCAGTAATTTACTCGAATACTAACTGATTGACAAACGTCATTTAATGGGACTATGTAGTTGATTCGAACTCGAACTGTAGAAGCATGTCACATATATGCACGTAACCTGGATCCAACAATTCATCAATTTCATGCCATCCAAGCCCATAATTCGCCGTGACTGTTACCACACAAGTGGCTGCAGAGCAACTGGAAAAAATGCAATCTTTCACCAAACTCATTTATGAAGCATTTGGTCACCTGATGCATGAATTCTGCAGTTGTAAAAAAGCTGTGAACAACCACTGTCTGAAATTAGACAAGATTTTGGATGTTTCGTGAACAAGTTTTGGTTGCAAAGTTTGAACAATTCAACAACGCCTAATCTATATGCAGCTGATTCTGGTTGTTGCAATTTGCTAAAAACTTGAATTTTTCATCTCTCGTTCCCCAGAATACCTGTCCACACAATGTTTCAAGATTCTTCAAGCCGAATTATTAAACGACCTCCAGAGACAGACGCTTCTGATTAAGACACAAAGCACTGTACTTGCGCTGCTACGTACAAGGCCAAAAACACCTGAGCATTGTTGCCTGCTGCACAGGTGCATTCCTTCAAACTTCAAGTACATGAGGTTGCAGATTTTTAAGCGAATCTTGTTAATTGCTTGAATGCTTCAACATTTGGCTCCTCTCGATAAAACGGAAACGCTTGCTTGCTTCGAGTCTTTACATTTGTATTTAACGCTGTCCAATTTCCTTCTTGTTCACGCACCAAAGACATCCTCATCGATAACCTATAATTTGTCCATTACACGAAGCGTCAAATGACGATTAACTAACGAGCTTGAATGTACTTGGACTAATTGAAAAAGTTATCCTTCCAGATTATCATCTTTGAATGAGTAAAAGGCTATTCGTTGTGGAGTAAACTTGTAATGACGCACGACAGCGTCCCTCCTAAAGATATCTAGCAATGGCAATTTCCTAACGTGATTCACTCTCGAGTCAGTTAATTCATTGAAGAGTGTTTATAAGTGTTACGTGATAAACATGAATAAACCCAAAGAAGCTGGCCAAGTCTTAGACGCTTCAAACGTCATGCTTCGAAGTAGTCTTCAGTCTTCATGCAGGTTCACGTACGTCCCATGACGTTATAAAAACAGTACTGTGACCCGAGTCTTGAAGCTGATTATGAATGAGCTTGTTGAACGTGGAGTTAGCACCAGCTAACTCGTATCTTAATGGTTCTGACTCAACAACAACATTGGGAGCTGAGTAAACATGAACTGAAATTTTCACATTCAGCTGTTTTATAGTACGGGATGATTGCGTGTGTTTTCGAGTCATCAAGACGATAAATTCCAAGTTAAGTATGGTAGCTTCAATTGAGAGATTCCATGATGGCTATATTTTTCAGTGTCTCATATACCAAAAACATGACTCTTTAAGCCGATCAATTTGCTTCATACACACTTGCTGCTTGGAACAGGGTGAGTCATAATGAATCCAAGGGAAAAGCCGTACAACATTCTGAATGGGTCTTCTTGGAACAAGACCTCATGGGCACGGCCTGGAGCGCGTGATGTGAATTGGTAAGAAAGAACGCGGAGAAGGGGAGACCTGGACACAAATATATCTGTCAAGCCAAGCCGGTTTCGAGGGAGAAAGCCGGGCGTTTGTCTTATATATGTACAAGGGCGAAATGGAGAAGAGAGGAACCGAATTCGGGGTTGAATAACATTTCATTGCGTTATCTCCAGGCTTTAAAGCCGTGAGTTACCCGGCTGGAGAATTTTTCGGGAGAAGACGCAACTGGGAGAGTAGCATTGGGAATAGGCAAAGAGCCGGGTTTTTCAAGAGTTGAGTGCGGCGACAAGAGAAAGTCGGCTCGCAGGTTTAACTGGAAAATCGAACCGGAAGAAGGATCCATGGAACCCGTTTCGCAATCCGGGCAAAACAAAGAAAGTTTTGGTGCAATGAGACCTGAGGAGGTTTGAATGACATGAATGGCAGGTACAAGGCAAAAGAGCGTGTATGACTACCGTTAACGTGTAAAATTAGCATGTAATTTTGGCTAACGTGAAAGATACAGAAAGAGAGAGAGAGGAGAGATGAATTCGTACGTGAAACTGTAACATGCGAAATGTGACGCCATCGCTAAAACCTCTGAAGCCAACTTGATAACCTAAACGTAGTTAAACTGCGAGGCTCTCAAGAAGACTGTAGCTGTAACCTGCAGCCGCAAAAAGACCTCATGACATATTTGCGGCGGCGAAAAGCGCTCAGGATGTAACCCATAAAACGAAACAGTTGAAACTGTTGCGAAGCTCACTGGTAATGGCGAAATGTCAAACGCGTGTTGATTTTCGCATGCCATTTCCTTCCTGTCTACGTACTTGTGTTACACAAACCGACTTTGCATTGATATCAGCATTAAAAACGCGATGCATAATTCGATTAAACTATCTCTGTCGTTTGGCTCTGCTCAGCTGCACACACACACACTAGATAAGTGTGCTTTCATAATAGCTGCTGTTGAAACTCGTATGGTTCTTTTCGTGATGACGTGCAATGGCTCATAGATCACTCCAAATTTCTAAAGTTGACGACAAACGACCCATATTGCACGACATGACACTATTATTACAGAGCGAGTTTCATTATATAGCATCTGGCATCTTCAATTGCTACTCCAATCTAATCCATGGTATTGACATTCTTCTAATCAAAGCCACCAGTGTATTCAAACAAGATAACGCAACCGTGTCGACTTTAACAGAAACCCGAGCGAACGCAATATGATAAGTAACTGAAAAGCAATCTCAACAAAACAAACCAACATAATTAAACCACATAAAATTATAATAATAACGAAAAACAAAACAAAAAACCGAAACCATACTTGATTGTTGTCAGTGTCTGGAAGCGGGGGTAAAGAATTTGGATTGTTACGAACATTATGATGTGGCGGCATATGATGAATTGCATTGGATTCATTTCCACTTTCGTTAAGTCCATGGAGAGCCAAGACTGACTGTGGTGGCACTGCCGTCAACGAAGTGTCCACTTGGGCACCACCGATTTCACCGTTTCCACGGTGGTGGTGGTGGTGACCCCGGCTGAGACAGTTGCCCATTTCGGGATCCTCTTTTAATCCTTCAAACTTTTGTAGTAATACTTTCCAACTCACGCACACACACACTAATACTGATTCCAGGATTTGTCTTCCAATAACTTCCAGTTCATTTTGATAATGGTTAACAAAATCTTGATCCAAACTCTGAAAATCCCCAAACAAGATTCAATTTTCAGTTTTCTTCCTTGATTTCTATTAATGAATTGCCTACATAGTAATGTGCCATAATTACCTTTTGATTTCAAACCATCCAGCAAATTGCTTTCTTCTGATTCACAATTAATGTTTACAACATGGTTTTCCACCATATTTAAAGCCTTTTCAACTTGACACGATTCTTCAAAACGCTTTGTTGAAAACTGCAACTTTACACCACAACTTCGTACAAATTCTTTCGAATCCACCGCTCCACGCCCCCACTTTACAATCCGAGCAAGAATTAAGATTAACCAGCACTTAATTTAATTAATTAAACTTGAAACTAACAGTAAATGATAAACTGCACTCGATTTTCCGTGCTTGTTTACACTCGGAAAACCAAGGCACAAATGAATTGCTCTCCGCTGCTCTCCTGTCACGTCACACAGAGTCGAGCCGAGATCACAACACAATCTTTGCGTGTGTTCCAGCTTTGCGGAAATAAACCGGAGAAAAACCCTGGAAAGTTGCTGAGCGACTTCGCGTTATTAGCTTCCAATTTCGCTCACAATCTCCAGCTTTCGTAGCAATGTTCAAATGCTGCAACTCACGTAACTGGCTTGAAGCTCCTGATTGACTGACTGACGACAAGTGAGAAGGATGTTGTTGGGAATGCTGGGGAGCTGAAAGATTTTGCTGAATTGAATTAATGCATTCCCTCGTCAGAATCTCTGCGCTCATTTCAAACGGATCTCATCATTGCCTTTGAATGCATAACATGATCGTATTCGTCCGTCGTCCAACTATAGTCTCACAAGTCTGTAGAGATTTAGCCTTGTGTAAATGGCCAAGTGAGTAAATGATGGCTCAAATACCAACTGTACTCGAGATGCCCCTGTTTACTACTTCCAACCTTTATAATATGAGATGTACAAAAGAATGAGAGAATGGTCGCCGGCAGGGATAAGAAAAATCTCTTGGCATTGCATATACGGTAACACTACTACAGCTAGTATCGCCACCCTTTCTCTGACTTTACTTGTTAAAGCTACACATATATATACATTCACAAGTTCAAAACTAAGTACAATATATATCGAGAAAGATGACGAAGATCAACAACAACATCCCCCAAGTCTGCGGCATCTTCATGTTATCGTCTTGAAGAAGATTCTTCAGGAAGAAGCTTCTTCCCTTTCCCGATCAACAATGGGGACAAGATGTTGGAACAAATGTGAATCTTCAGAATGTACATACATAAATAAAAGGCCTGTCTATAACTGTTTACAAGTCGAAAAGGGTAAGACAAATAACGATAGCAAGAAAGACTGGACCTATATCGATAAACTCTTGTTGATGTGAACGTTGCTCAGGGAAATGGAACAACCCTATCTCTTTGGTAAGGGTGTGAGAGTTGGAATTTTAGGGAACAGCGGCTGGAAACAAGTGTAAGGGTAAAAGCAATAAAGCTATAATTAGACGCTACAGAGTGTACAATATGGTATTCGGGTAGGAAAGTAAAAGACAAAGGTAACAGGTACAAGAAAAATGTTTTCAAGGAGCTCGCACAACGTTTGAAACGTTTTACAGGTGTATGTGTTGGTTGAAAGCTATAACATGGGGTAAAGAAGCTCTGTATTGGAACCTACGACTTGAGACTCTGATGCACATCAGGTGTGCAAAGGTTTAAAATCCTGAAGATAACCGTAAACTACATAGCAGTCAACAAGTCAACTTGAATTATAGTTTGATAACTAAAAAGGCTATAAAATTTAACCCTAATGCTAATAGATCACTTATTATTTAGTCCGTCACCAAGTCCGACTTCTCGCATTTTTTGGAAAAAGTACTTTTCGAGAGCGTTTGCACACTTGTAGTATTCGGTATCTGGAGTGTTGTATGTTCGGCAGTTGTTAAGCATTCGCTGCATGTCACCAACGAATAGACGTTTGCTTATGTAGTAGTTTTTCTTAAGACGATCTCCTATGGTTTTCAGGTCTGAAATGAAATACAAGGCATGATTAAGATGGTCTTTGACATTGCTTCCACATTAGATCATAAAACGGCTACGTACCCATCGGAAACGGTATGTAATCATAGTAATCTGGTACTTCGTTTCTGTCAACAGGTTTCAGGAATGGCCAGGAAGAACTGTGGTTTCGTACCTTAGTGTAAATTGCATCATTAGTATTCATCAGTAATTAGCCATGAACGGTAATATTAATATCGAGTTTTACAACTTACTTGATGCAAAATAGTTTTGAAAATGGTGTTCAGGTTCTGCTCCTCCTCAACTTTTAGAACAGGGGCTGGAAATATACACTCAATCGTTAGTCTTTAATCGATCAAGACAAATCTTATAAACGAAGTGCAAGCGAATTACCCTCTACACCGCAGATTGCAGCAGCTTCCGCCAGCCCTGGAATGTTTGTAAGCTTCTCTGGGGAACTGCCTAATGCCGGCCCAGGCATGTTAAGTTCCTGTGGAAAGCGAATTTATAAAATCAGCAACCTCCTTTGAGCGAGCGAAGCTTCAATGTATGTACTACGAACCTTCAGTTTGTCATATTTCTTTTGCACTAGACGCATTAAAATCTCCTTTTGAGAGCGAACAACCGAAGTGAATTCCGTGTATCTAATGGACGGATTCAGTTCACAGTGCATTAATGTGGCTCCTTCGTAGTCTTTGATGAAGCCCGTGTACGCGCTTTTGTCAAGTGATATATCCATGCTGAAACCTTGTTTCTTGAAGTATCCTGTAATTGCAGAAACGTTTAGTTCAAAACTACTTCTATCAGTAATAGTTGATTCACCGGTGCCTACTTACCAATGGCAAACTCGTCAGCATAAGTCAAGAAGTGCAAAATTCCATGCTTAATGTGATGGTCTTTCAGTTGATTCATCAAGTGTGTGCCGTATCCTTTAACCTGTAATCGATCAATTATATATATGTGACACAATAACCTGAATACTTTTATCACAATCACAAATGGCGATGCTCACCTGTTCATTCGATGTTACAGCACAAAAAACAATTTCCGTAAAGCCCTGCGTGGGGAACATCCGAAAGCAGATTCCACCAATAGTTTTGCTGTCCTTCACCATGGCCAGAGTTCGGTGCTTCCTGTTTATTACGGATCAATTAATTGAATACTATCTGAAAAGTGTATTCAGTCAATTTGTTTCGTTCAACTTACGGATCAAACACTAGTCGGCTGATGTATTCTTTTGGCATCCTAGGTAACTGGAGAGAAAATACATTTTGAAGTCCAATTAACCACAGCATAGTTTCTTTTGAAACGGTGTGTGTGGCTGAATTTCCGATGACATGACATGAGATTATTTTTCTGAACTCCTCAGTCTTGGCAGCTTCATCACGAGCGGAAGAATCGTCGAACAGGGACTAAAATTAACGTAAAACAATATTCAATGAGGCTACTCAACTTGCAGACAGAATCAAAAACAAATCATAAGTACCCTTGCATCTCCATTCAGCTTTGAGGTATCGATTTCACGGAGGATATTTTGGATGAGATCAGCTGACAGGTCATCAGTTAATGGAACTGATGCACTTGAACCAGGGTACTGACTTTGGTCTTGCATTTGGGAAGGGATACTAGCACTTTCTTCTGGCGCTTGGTCTACTTCCATCTTTTCTTCTTGTACTGGTTCAGCCTCAGCCGGCTCAAGCTTGACTGCCGCTGCTGCTTCTGCCGGTGCACTTGAGGAGTTCTGCCGCGCAGCGGCATTCTGCTTGGCAAACATGAGGGCATGCACTGATAGCTGAGGTTTGAAATTCGGCTGCCAGATTGGACAACTGGTGGCATGTATTGCATTATCCACATTTTCCAGTAATCTAAATAGAGGAATGATAAATAATCATGCAATGTCAACAATTCACAGATAAGAACAACCAGGTCATAATAACATTCATCAAACTTACCCTGGTAGTAGTTTCCCGTAAAGCTCCCTTTTATTTGCTGGAATACGATTTTGTTCTGTCACAAACTTCTCTGTGAGTTGCTTCTTTACAGACGGGAATATTTCCTTCAAGAGATTTCTTCCAAAAATATGAGTTGTTTCGTACTTCGGTAAAGAGTCACAAATGAGAGGAACATAACACAAAATAAGCCACCTATGGAACAGAAACGCATCGACAATCAAGTACATGATCGATAATCTGCTTTTAAATCTACGGTACCCGTCATACCTCATGTACATCTGCTTGTACACGTCATATTGTGCAGGAGCCAAACGCTCGGCTACACTTGCCGGAGGATCCATTTTGCAAGTGTTGATGGTGTGTAAGAGAATTTTACCGAGATCAACTAATCCACCCCATTCCGAACTGTTCAAGTGCTGGTATCGAAAAGCTAATAAGGCCATAATAGCACGGGCAATTGACGGTTCTTCATATGGTGGCTTCCCCAAAGTGACAAAGTCTGGATTAGGCGAACTGCATGACGCTACACTTTTACGCAACAGGCGAAACAAGTAATGATAAATATTCTTTGTTTCCTGGTCTTCGACAATAGGGTCTCGTTGAAGTATCATGAAGAGTGTTTCAATGTCGACCAATACGCCCACCAGCTCGTCCAGTCCATCATCTTTGAGCTTCACAAGATCTGACACATGTTTTTCTGTAGTAAAAAATCGGTACGTTAGAATTCAACTACACTTCCCAAGAAATTGGCTTCCTGCTCATTCTCTCAAACATACCAAAGGTGTGTCCGCAGGTTCGACATGGCTCACTGACATTTTCGAAGGGACTCGGCTCAACAGGTGAATTGGACGGAAACAAAAATTGCCGGCCAGCAGCTAAACTCTTCCACCCGCCGCACTGGCAGCCTTCCATCTGAAAAACAAATAATGTTTATCGCTGTGAAAGCATAACTAACTCGAACTCGAAGTATATGTCTTGAAACGAACCTTGCATGAGACATGTGACGCCAACCGCGATATCTTTTCATTTTTACCAAACTGCTTGAACTGGGCCTTTCGCTGGGCGATTCTGAGCGGATGGCTAATGCGGGTTGCAACATTAGCGCTGCCTTGCTGTTGCGGCTGCTGAGCAATTTGTTGCGACGAAGGGGATGCCGGTTCGGTGTTTATTGTTGGAGGGACACCGCCAGCAGGTGCATTAGTCATCATCGGTGATGTACTTGAACTTGTTGGAGTCAAGCACGGCATTCAGTGGTCACTGGTTCCAACTATATTTCAGTGAACACTATAGTATTATATCTATATCGTTCATTTGTCAATGAATCTGGAGAAAAAGAGAAAAAAATCATGACTTCAGTTCAGTACACGGTTTTGAAAGTCTAGTACTGGTTTGAATTGTATTTCTTACTCTAAATCTCGCTTTCAGCTTGCAAACAAATCAAGAAATTCTCTTTAATTTATACATATACCACTTTCTGCAACTAAATCAACTTTATTTGAAAAGGACACCAGAATTTGCTGAATTTTCTATTGTTTACATACCAAATTTGAACCCAGTTTTCACATCTGACTCAAAAGAAGTTCCTGGCTTCGTTTTTGAAACCTGGCGCTATCTTTCGATCCTTGGCTTTTAAGCAACGGACATCCTTGGCTTTTGCTGCCATCGGCGGGAAATGTTATTCTGGTGTTGACACTCACAGAATTTGTCGTGGATTGCGAACAATCTACACGCGTGACAGAATCTCATCGAAATTGGTTAACGCGTTGTTTTCGCACCAGAGGCAATGTCTATTACTGAAGTAAGTTTCAGGGCTTTTCTATAGATATTGAAAATGACACTAATTGTTCATCTGAAATTCTTGTCTTCTGTTGCCTGCGTTACAGAAAACTCAAGTAAAATACACAGGGGACTGGAGCTCCGATTCGAAACTATCTGCAATTCAAAATGGCTACTGGCAGGATCCATTTCTGTCCTTCTTCAACACTGTCAATCCACCGCCGAAAAGAACTTCATTGATGTGCCGCGGGTATTACGTACGTTTCAAGGTCTGCGACTTTTTTCTCAGAATGATTCTGGAACAGTCCGAAGCTCCAATGCAGGTGATTATCCTTCTTTTCATTAGAATATCCTGAAAGATTTATCTGAAGGGCTCTTTTGTCCAGGTTGTATCGCTCGGTTGTGGAATGGATACCAGTTTCTTTCGAATCTTTCCTGAGTACGAATCAAAGATTTCTAAGTTTGTCGAGACCGATTTTGCCAGTGTAGTATCAGCGAAGAAAGAAATTATCAGATGCAACGAGCTATTAAGGCTGATGGCAACAGAGAAGTTATCGATTGTTCCATCTGATTT
>JAQGBJ010004216.1:0-10732 GCA_034698345.1 Sphaeridia pumilis | reverse complement strand
TGAGGGACTTTTTGTTCTCAAGTCATTTATTTTATTGCTTTGCTAAACAAGTTGTGCAAGGATACTTTTCAACAACTGCTATTACGAGACCCTTTTGCTGACTGAAACTCGAGTCAAATGCCTCCCTTGTGAATAGGTTTGTTGAGGAGCCAAAAAGACATGAAGCCAAGCTGAAGTCGCAAGCAAAAATATATATACAAAAAGGCTAAATTTTTAGGCTCTTGTTGCAGGCCCTCAATAATAAATTTCACCTGTCCAACTGTATACAAAATCCAAAAATGGAACTTGGCCAGAAATCCTTGGCTTGGAACTGAAAGGCCTCAAACTTTAACAACTTTCAGCAGCTCCACTTAATCCTGTCAAGTGTAAATAGGAAAAAAGCTTGTTATTATTATAAAAGTCCGAGTGCAATTACGCTTAAATACACATTTCCTACCCGCCCACCCTTAATGACTCCAATTAAAGTTTAATTAAAAACCTCAAATAACACTCGCTCCATCTTTATCATCATTCCGAATCGGGGTTCCGAATTCGCCTTTTCCCGCCAAAACGCACGTAGGGCTCTGTACACTAATTTCCTCTGCAGATTAAAATCATCTCATCTACTCCTGACAGAATATCGCTAACTATCCGCGTTTACTTTACAAAAGGTAAACATTGCTCGGTTTTTCTTCTTTGAGAATTTTCAACTGTTTTCTGCAACATATGGAGAATATATAAACTCTGCGAAACTAAAGAAGATTATGATTATATACGAAAGTTTGAAAATACAGCAAAGGTTTTTTGAACAGTCAACGTAATCATAAAACTCAATCTTCACTCCGTTGGTTACAAAAATTTCATTTCCCGCCTTTTGCTCCTAGACCTTCTGGAATTGTTCTAACTTTGCTAATTCTAGAGCTTTTTTGTTTACGTACTTGGAGCTTCGCTGGTAATCCTTGTCTACTTACTGAGAAAAAACTATGGCGGGAATTTGAAAACTTGCCGGTTTTTGAAAGTCGACCTCAACTGCCGCACATACCCTCGCCGCTAAAAGGCGAAGTGAAAGCCATAGAAATTTTCAACTTTACTTCTGCAGCAAACCCATCGAGAGAAATGCCGCGGCATTTCGCTCCGCGTTGAACATAATAGAGAAGCCGAAGAAGAGCGCTTTTCCAAAAGACTAGAAATGTTAGAGTTCTAGAAGAAGCTCGTGGCATCAGCTAAAGTTTGCCAAGGGAAAATACACACTCTTAGTATATCGGCGGTTCTTATATAGGAACGAGGAGGCAACTTTTCCATACAAGAGACGAGAGAGACTGGAACGGAGATAAAAGACCATTTATCATGTCTTATCAGCTTTCGGAATTTCAGTGAAATTTTCTCCCGCTCTTCGGTCTCCGGTCGGTCGGCTGCTGCAAGTCTTCTTGTCTTTTCTCCTTTATATATATTTCTATAGTTGCCTATTTCTACATGACTTTTGCCTTTTACCAAAAGCCAAGAGAGAAGAACAAGAACTAATAGACGGAGGAGAAGAGGGTGAAAGTTTGGTCCTTGTATAATAGTTGAGGGTTGCTGCGGTAAAACTTTTCTCCTTTGCCCAAAAAATGTTTTTTGGAAAATGAAGATGAGGAAATTTACAAAAGGCTGAATTGGACGACAGCTCCCGCGCCCCCTAGCGGCGGACAGAACCGTAAGGACTTGAAGCTCGAAGGTGGTGAATAAATTTGAAGAAGATTTTGGAACTCCTTCAATCGGATCAATTGAAAGGCCTCGAGGAGAGAAATGGGCGGATTGGAAGTGTGAATGATTGTTGCCGCAAATCTTACGTAGCAAGAAAAGTTGGATTGGTGGAGGCGGGTCGAACACAAATAACGTATTTTTTACAACAAGGATCAAACGAAAAAGCGTGATTAACAATAACGAGCCAAGGAACATACAAAGTAATAAGCCAAGTGAGAAGAAGACGGACCGAGAAGAATATTATTAAGATCCGCCTATTTTTTCATCCTCATATTTCTCAGTCCACTTAACACAAATTGATAATGTTGAACAAGCGCCCATAGGCTTTCCTTGCCGTGGATTTTGTGTGTGTGTGTGTATAAAAATTACAAGAGTTTTTAATGCATTAATGGACTTGAGTGGATATAATGTATGTTGGATGAGGAACGTCCAGGTGTAATTAAATTGCTATGGGAGTTTGCCGTGATTTACGTAGACGTAAGGGGCAGGGACGCCGTTGGTTTGATTGAATTTAATTTGCGCCTGGATTGGACGGTCAGCCCATTGAGTTTTTTTCACCGAGATTAATCCGAATCTATGGGCTTTGGCAGTTATTCAAGAAGGACGACCTTAAAACTATTGCCATTTTGCGAATTTTGGGAGTAAAAAGGTTTTGAAAAAACTACTCTTGTTAATTTTTCAGACTTGAAGGCAATGAATTGAAAACGTCGAAGAAAAATTAACGCTGTGGAATAAAAGCCACGATTGAAAATTTCAAATTTCGGCGTTGCTTTCCTTGTAATAAATATTCTGTTTAAAGTGGGCAGTCCTAAAGGCTCTAAATCAAGCTTGAATTGGGGCAAGTAAAAGTGTGAAATATAACGCTTAATGTTGAATGTACAGAGTGTATTTCAAATGAGGATAATATAATCTGGGCATTTAATGTTTTTTCTCTTGGATTCTCATACCGATTTATAATGTGATTCATGGCCGAGGCGCAAGGCCAGAAGGCGTTCAGATCCAGGAACAGTCGATATAAAAATCCACGTGCTATAGTTTACTAAATCAAGTATTTTCGAATGGCCAAAACCAAAAGGCGTTTGTCGGCCCTTCACAAAGGGCGTACATATATATATGCATTTGAAAAGTTCTGAAGAGGAAACCACGTTTTCAAAACATTCAAACGTTTTGCCTCATAAACCATCATGTTTTGGTGTGAATCAAGTTTGTCCTCCAAGGCGGATTTTTACACATTGTTCCCGCCATGATTTATAGCTTTCTCGTTATTCACGCATTCGGCCGCTGTCTTGTTGACTTGAACGGCTTTTTGATTCTCCTGTAATGTATGCACGTGGATCGAAAAGAGGCTCCTTCGATGAAAATTTACTGCATCGGGAATATCGTTTCTCTTTGAGCGTGAACGAGCTTTGGCTTTGTGTGATCAAAGCCGAAATGAAGAGAGCTTTGGCAATATCGACTGATTACGATATTGGAATTTTTTAGTTTACTTGGTTCAGACGTGAGGGCTTAAATCAAAACAAAAACTGTGCCTGTAATAAACTCCGCCAAATAAAAAGCATTGAATGAAACGGCAAGTCTAATTGCAGTAATCTTATTACGGTCTGAAACTTGATCCTTAAACCGCCTGCAGAAAAGCGTAAGGCAAATCGAACCAGTTTGTAAGTTAAATGGACATAATACTTTAACGTTCCTCTAATAACAATGTTGGACAACCAGCAAACACGAGCGGATTCAAACAAGCACTTACCATGATCAAGATGCGGATCAAAAATCCACTTGAATCCGCCATGTAATCAGAGAGCTATGCTTATCATATCATTTTCTGATTATGGGTAATTATTGCCGGATAACAACGAGATGAGCTTTAGGTGCCTTGTTAGCGGCGGCAGGAGCCGCCGCGGGATTTATTGGGCTTCTTATTCGAACTTGAGAGCTGCGTAACCTCCAATACGGGCGTTGAGAGTTTGTTGTGGCCCAGAGTGCGGGTAAGTGTAAAAAATATAACGCAAAATGAACAAGCTTTAGCATACAAAGGATGGATTTTCAGAGCGGCGGGTAATTTCAAAACACTGACTGCCGAGATGCCCGAAATGGAATAAGGCAAGATATTCAGAGGGGTGGCAAATATGAATGATGATTTCGGTGGAGCTCTGCCTTTGCACCAATTTAATCTCCGTTTTGATTTCCGGCCCGAGAAAATGTTTCCTTGGAGGAAGTCGACGGCGGGAGGGAGGGGCGGAAGCCCCTCCCGCCTCCCAGCCAAACCATGGGAGCCAGGGATTGTTAAAGAGCAAAGCTGGAATTCTACGTTTTCGGTTGCAAAATTTATTTTGAGCTCAAAAACTGCTAAGATCAAACTTCTCTGGCCAGAGCTTCAGAGCTGTTTATTTTAAAGGCTCTTGTGCGCCACCTAGCGGAACCCGAACGTACTGATGCTGCTGAAGAGTCGTAACAATTGGAACTCTTGTCTAACACTTGATGTTTGATAGCATTGCAGGTTTTTATGACTTGTTTCCCGTCGTTGGACCGAATCATCAGCTTTTAATGTTCGTTTGTTATTATTGAAGCTTCTGGTCTCTTGTAAGAGTGAGCAGCTGGAAACATTTGCGAAATGTATTCACTGCAACAGTTGACATTTTTGGCGCTTCTGGCGGCTGCCGCCGCCGAAACGCTTACCGCACCACAAGCCTCGAAGACAGTTTTGAAAATGGAGAAATCATCTGTTTCGAAGATGCAACCAACACCACTGGTACAACCACTAAAGTCAACTGATTCAACCACTTTAAAAACTACCAAAAGACCAGAGACAATAACAACCACCTTAAAACCGACAACGAAGTTTCCAAGTTCAACGACGGGAATTCTGAAGTTGATTTCGACAACCAAGTTAACGACACAAACATCAACGACATCCCAAGAACCTGGATTCAAGGCTACTGTGACCCCAGAACATCCGAAGACGTCCACAGAACGAGGGGTTTCTTCGACAACAGTTATTCCTCTAAAAACCACTAGGCTGTTACTTTCATCAACAACAATCTCCCCAAATACGACCAGATTGCCCGAAACGCCAGCAACTACCAAGCTGCCCATAACAACACGGCCCGCGACCACGACCTCGACTTCACAACCAAGCACCAAAGCAACGGAGATTAGAAAGCCAGGTACAACCAAGATGTCCACCACACCAGCAAAGGCTACCGAAGCTCCGAAGACGACTTCAACAACGGCGAAGCCAACGACGAATAATCCAACAATGTCAATCACCATAGCTACCAAGCCTACGAGAAGGCCGAGCACTTTGCAAACTACAGCTCCACCACCGCCAAGAATAACCACAACATTGCTTCCAAAACGTACAACCACAAAAAAAGCATCAACAACCAGTAGCTTGATTAAAATCAGTTCAACTGCCAGTACCTCGCCAACGGTTCCAACAACACAAGCTCCAATCGTCACCAGCGGTTCCAGCACATCTCCTCCATGGCCCTTCAAAACTTGCCTTTTCAAACGTGCAAACCCGGACGGAAGACTTCCTCCAGTTCAATTCGTGGCCCTTTGCAACCCGCCACGTGAGAAACCTGATCCAAAAACTGGAATTGAGCAAGTGAGTGCTAGTAATTCAGAAGATATCGATGAATCCGAAGAAGTTGCACCAACGCCAGGAGCAGTGAAAGATCTCCAAAAAGTCCAATCGCAGAAGACTCTTCTTCAGCCGTCATTGAAATCCAAAAAGGCAGACCCCGCAAGGTTGGTCCAAAAACCAGCTTCAAATCCAAACCTTCCACAACTCCAAAGCTCTGAAGAAGATTACACGAGTCAAGATTTAGGCAGAAGTTTTCAATCAAAGTCCCAAGCGACTTCCAGAACTGCTCCGCAACTTCATCGGTTTTTACCCAACAACATCGCGAGATTCCTAAACTTCCACAGGAAACGAGGCAGAACTGGATTCATGCCGGCTGTAATATATGAATTTCCAGGCTGGACATCCGAAGACAATTATTTCGCTCGAATCATTCGTGACCGTGATGAAGCAAACCCCAAGTTCAGAGCTAAACCTGATGCAGTTGGCCAGAAGTTTGTGAATTATCATCGAAATGGCTAAATGATCACCTTCAGATTTGTTCAAAAAATTCAACAATAAAGTCGCTTGTTCACACAAGTCCTAGCTACATCAGCCCTTATAAATCTTAATCAATTTATCCAACAAATCCAACACTGTCGATGACAAAACGGTTTTTTAAAACGGACCCTTTTCGTGACCCTCACGTCTGCTCATTTAAAGGCCGGTCCCGCCCGCCATTAAAAATTCACACGGTCTTACATCATTCCAACAAAAGTCATCTTGACACTTTAACCCTTCCCTTGAAAACGTTCGACATTGTCCCTTTATGCGAAATTACCCTTGCAGTTCAATTCACGTCGAGGTATCAATGCCCAGACATGTGCCGCTGGTTAATAATACGTAACTGATATGACCAAGGGTCTCTGGAAATGCATGTGATTTGTACCACCGCGAGAAACGACAAGGCATCCTTATCCCTCATGGACAAACCCACGAGCCGTGACCCTCAAAAATAAGAACAAGTGACACATGATTGTTGAACGATGCTCGGCTCAGAATCTCGTCGTCGTCATAACAATTGGATGAAAGCTATGAACAAAGCGCCACGTGTTTATTGAATTTACAATCGGGCAAGTTGACATACGCATAGTGTCGTTTTAACGATGAATCTCTGGGAATCGCGGCGATTCTTGCAGAACCCGAAGAAGAGCAAGGATCCGATTACCCGGACGTGATCTCGTGTTGTGGGAACGGGTTGAGCGGGCAGTTGATTTTTGGGTTGCGGTTCCTTGAACAAAGTTTCAAACAGCGCCCTCTACGGAACAGCAGTGGCTAACAACTTCAGAGTTTTTCCGAACGGCGGAACTGACCACGTACAAGGTTCTGATTTCTGGAAGGACGGGAAACGGCTCAAGATAACGTTCCATAGGAGTGTTATAAGGAAATCGAATGATCGGGTCTCACTTTGCTTGGCGACATCGAGGGTCGCACTTGGATAACGGTTTATCGCTTATACGGAAGCTGCGATGAGTGTCGGATGCTGATAACGATTTGGTGATGGGATCGATTAATGGCTTCATTATATCTGCCGGTTCCTTCTCCAAGCTTGAAGCTGCTATTACTTGGCTTCCAGCCCGTAAGAAATCTGCAGGACCATTGGATGCTTCTGGTGGATGCAGTTTCTGAGAAATATATATTCTACAAACTGACGAGATGAACAAGATTCATCATCATCACAGTCGTGTCATCAGACACAAACACGTCTGTCAGAAGGTCATCCATCAAAATGGGACCAGGACATCAAATTCAAGTCGATCAAACCAATGGTAAAGGGTGGCTTTTGGTTCTTGCTCCGAACCTAAAAAAGGTACTTTCTTCTCGCCTGGGAAAATTCGATGAGTATACTGGAAATCTCAAACTTATTTTTACCGAGCTTAAAAGTAATCCTGCCATTTGCAACAACACTTGCTGCTGCTGCTGCTGCGTTGTTAACGTCAGGGACTTATGGACATGAAACGGCATTAACGGCGCTAGTTGCTAAATCTCTGATATGCGTCCCTGGAGCTAGTTTTTAAATCCAGCCATCCATCCACGTGAACGATGGATCGAAAAACATATTTCATTAAGGATTATGCAACCGAGGCGTTAAGGCATGTGTGCAAAGTATTTGCCTTGTGATTTTGTAAAAGCGTATTATATTATTTGTATCAAGCCAGTGTGAATCCTAAGACAGCTGAATGACTTGGGCACGTGATAGCCGTATTTAAGGCCACGCGGCGAGCGGTTGCGGCATATCCTTTTGCATAAGTAACGGGATTTATAAGTCATTTGGCGTTGACTCTGGTAGTTTGTTTGCTACACTTGCCGCCGCTTTTTCCTTGCCTAATCGCGTTCGGATGAACATTACAAGAGGCCTGTCACCAGTCAGATATTATGTGATCCGTGTGTTGGTGGATACTAAGCCCTTGTGAGACTTGAAGGTGTTTCAGGTTCATTCGGATGGACTTTGAACGCTTTTGGCTTTGGAGCTGGCGAAAGCTGGAAGATCAGTAGACTTGGACTGGAACTTGCTGTAGGGGAGAATATAAAGTGTTGCAGGGCAGGGACTCGTTTGAATGGCTTTAAATACACATTGTGTGTGTCACAACAAAAGAGAATTGGTAGCAAATCTAAAGTAGAAGAGGGTGCTAATCCCTATGAACCTTTCCACCGAGAAATGAACATCAATTGTTGTCCTTCATTCACGTAAACCAGGGCTGATAAAGCAAGTGGCATAGAAGGGAAACGTTCTGGGTATTTGATCCCTTACCCTTCTTGACTTGTGAATTGGGGAGAAGAAAGTCCGGGTATTTTGCGTTACCCGGTTTGTTGTTGTGAGTTTGGGCAAAGCGGACAAACGTAAATGAGAATGTAGATGAATGGCATCTAGCGGCGGAAAGTGGAGATGCGTGGAATGAGCAAGTGAAGCTTTTGAACGTTTGAGCGGGAGCTTGAATCAAGCGAAACGAAGATGCGAGCAGAGTCAACATAATTGGTTGTACATGCAACGTTATCTTAACACAGAAGCGGACGAAATTAATGAAGAAGGGTATCCGAAAACTAGTGTTGTTGACGGAAAAGGCAATAATTTGTGGGTGCGAAATAAAAAAAATTCAATTTAACCGTTTTTTTGGTTAACAAGGTACATGTTTAATTATTAATTTGAATAATAACGATTTGATCCTCCAACTGGAAATACTCAACACCAGCACAACCTTCAAATGTATCCCAATCCTTAAATTCGTCTCCTGAGCTCTCCATGAGCTGTTCCCAATACCGAAGGCTGGATATAAAAATTCAAATTACGTCTCTAGATCGCTGTAGTCTCGTCATCAATTAGAACTAATTAGCGTACGCAAGAGCAGTACATACAAAATTCAAAAATCCTTGAGCTTCTTGAGCAAGATTCCTGAATCCGTCCTGGTTCAACGATGATGTTGAATGAGGAATCCGTTTGAGTAACTGGCAGTCCACCTGTAACAAAGATGAATGTTACAGTAGACAGTAGCCATGTAGTCACTGTCCACTGGGTGCCGCTGAACGGTATGCAGGTATTTACCTGTCAATTCATTTTCTAGATCGACTGTTTCCCAGTGATCCTGAACCTGTGAATGCTGAGAAGAAGAAAAATACTTCAGCGTTCTTGTTCTTGAATGCTTTAGTCGACTAGAAGAAGAACTTTAAGCAGCAAAATCTTTAACAGACACAAGAATATGACAATTACATTTCAAGAACATAACGGAATTAGTCTCACCGTGGAAGACTGTCCCATTTGTCCTAGTCCATCGGAAAGGTTAAAAGTAGAATATGCTGGACGGACGCAAACCCATTCTACCTGTTACAATAAAAAACATAGCTGTAGAACCTTCATGTGGATCCCACCCGTTACAGCTAAAAGCTGTTTTGCAAACATTTGCCTGTCATATTAACTTCGACATCGACTTCTTCCCAGTAGCCACAAAACTTTTTGTGTGACTGAACACACTCGTAAAATGACAGAGCAAGTTTTTCGTTTTTAACACGACGACGCTGGCGGCGGTTGTGAGCCGTATAAAAGCCCAGTATCAAAACTCCGACTAAAACAACTGCGTACCCGGGGTTTTCCACCATTAATATTGAAGCTTCGGCAATACAGGTTGAGTTCATGTCGGTCACGGATGTCCAATCCGACATAGCTAACGTCGTTTTGGAGTTTGTAGTCATATTATTCCAGCCCGATTCTTGCAACACTGGCGAAACGAAACCTTGGAGCTTTGGTTAGGTTCTCAACATTCGAAGGTTGAAAACATTCCACAAAGGGCTCATTGTTTCGAATACAATCGGCATGATGACATTGTATAAGCAAACCCTCTACAATGGGTTGAAGTGTATTGCATTACCTTGTATCCTTTGATTGTTAAATACTCAAACAATGCAGTGCTCTACGCTGAAAGTAACTGCTGTTGACTTTCTAATTCTATTTCTTGCAAGCTACGATGCTTGACTTTGTATGTTTGAAGCGCTGATAAAAAATTGTTAAACCTTCCAAAACTGGAACGAATTGTTGCTCTTCGCTCTGCACATAAGAGCGAATGTTTGGAGAAGATACTATTGCAGCAGCTAAATGTAGAGAGAAGCTCTGATCTTTAACATAAAATAACCAAGATAAAATTCATTAGATTAATCTTTGGGATGATTCTAAACATTGGGGTGTCACTCAGCTAGTCAGGCAAACAATCATAGGTTCGGAACAATTCGTTACATTTGTTATGGGAAGTACAATAGGGAAACACGTCAATTAAAATCGTTATGATGCCAGATGGATTTCTTTGCCGGAAATAGGACGGACTGGAACCATCTAGAGAGGCTCCAACATTTTCCCTTGCAAGGTGACGATGAAAACTAATTGAGGCAATGTGAACCCCTTACCCCCTTCGCTTATGACTTAGGGAGAAGAAAGTATGGGTATTTTGAGTTACCCGGTTTTTTTTGTGAATTTGGGGAAGGAACGGGATGTAGGGTGTTGGCATCTTGTGGTGAAAACCGGAGATACGTTAAAGTCAGGAAGAAGAAGGATGTTGCAAACGTTTCAAGAGCAGCACGCGGCATCTAGGGGGATTCGATAGAGATGAGTGCGGAGGTAACAGACTTTGTTGATGTTTACCGGTTGTATTAGCCACGTGCAATGTGTACCGTATGCCCAGTTGTATATGTAAACAGATTCTATTTCAGGTTCAAATCATTAAATATAAAGATAGTGTTCTGCTACTTTTCGGCTATAATATTATACGTTTATTTGAATTTGATGATTTTATGTGTTATGTAATGCCTTTATTCAATCGGTGGTTTGTTGGAGTTTTGCAGGCTCTCCGACCAAGACAGGAATGTAATGGTGATGAATTCCTTCGGTAGTGACATGACATATCC
>JAQGBJ010004215.1:0-10733 GCA_034698345.1 Sphaeridia pumilis | reverse complement strand
TCAAATGCTTTGATGGCCGAAAATTTGTTCGTTTTGCTCCTTATTATTATTCTGCAAAATGGACCACACCTCTCCAACAGCCATTTCATTCAATATTCCCCAACAAATACACATTTATCTTTCCAGTCGAGACAGTGCTTTATCTTCGTTTTTGTTCCATCATTATTGCAAACAAGTGAAGCTCCATTACACGGCGTTTTTTCTCAATATTGTATAGTGGTAATGCCCTTTTGCCTACAGTCAGTAGCTTGGCGCATATTCGACTTGGAACGAGAATCAATTTACAAGACACACATTTTTTCTACCTCTCTCCGCCAAATCACTTTGGCATTTGCAGAAACCCGATATTATTTATGTATTTCAATTTTTGAATTCCACCCTCATCATATTCTAATCACTTTGCAGTTTCTCTTGCTGCATGTGTGCGCCATGCCGAACTGCACAACAGTTTAGCTCACCTGAAATGATATTCATCTGCCGAAAATCATCTGACCGCCTTCAGTTATCTCTCTCACTCTCAAGTCAAACTAACGGCTGAAAATGACCGTTGATTTAATTCGAAACGTTTGTCTCTCCTGCATCCCCCCGAAGCAATCATTTCGTCCCTTGTTCTTTGCGGGCATCAGAAAGTGTGCGTTTCTTCCAGGCATTTTTACCACCCATCAACAATATCAGCATTCCTATTCATTCAGCCGTCGTCTCAGTTTCATTATTGGAGACGTAGTGAGAAGTGGCAAGACAAAGGCCTGCAAACATTAACAGACTATCGACATGTAATAATAATAAATGAGGCTTCTATTCTTTCTCTCCTCACGCACCCAGTCAACAAGCCTTCTTCATCATCATTATGCTAATGGTAAATATGATTTAAACCGTTTATTTCCTACCTCATCACCGTCTCTTTTGTCTTTTCTTCCCTTCAATTCTTCCAATTACACTCAACCAATGTAAGAAAAAACTGGCATGAAATGAGAAGAAGTTGTAGACAATTCAGAACAAACTGACACGACATTTTCTTGTAACTTTTCCCCAGAACATGTGCATAGGTTTGATGTAATCCATTGCCAAGTCTCGTGCACTTGCAAACTGCATATATTCCTTCTGCAGCTCCAGATTGAAAATAGGCAGTTAGCTGAAACTATTCAGGAATGAACATATGAGCCTGACACGACCCTATTTAACCAGTCAGCCATTAGCATTTGTCAAACCCGCCCTGGGAATGCAGCTGTAGCCGATTTTGTCCTTTAACGTTTCACCTGGTCCAAGTATGTCTGTTGCTAATTCCGTCATTTCCATTTGCACACCTCCATCCTAAATTTACGCAACATTCATTCTCATTTCTCAACTTAATTTACATGCCTTTGAAGTCTTCTCCCGCCCAGTTCTAGCTCTTACTCGCAACATTTCTTGTCCAAAGAAATTCTCCAAATGCAGTAATACAATCTGTAAAAGTCATTTTCTTCATGATTTATCCACGCGACAGCTCACAAGGGACCCAACTTTGAAAATTTCCTTCAATGAAACCATCGTTTCTGCGAAATTCCATCGGTCCATACGATTGGCTTCAATTCTTTCCAAATCTTCATAATTCATTCGCCATTTTTACGGCTCAACGGCTAGCCAAAGCCAGTTTAGCAAGTTTGGCGTATCTACGCTGGAGCTTTTGTCGCCTCTGGGTTTTATTACCGGATTTCCATTTCATCCATAGTTTGGCCGGCCGACACCTTGCATTTTGCAGTGCCATCCATTTTATCGACGGCTCCATCGCGTCTTATGCTGTTCAAAATATATTCGAGAAACGTCTATCAGCATAACCGGCATTTCAATTTCCATCTGGAAGGAAGGCAAAATGTGTCTGTACGCACAATCGCACTTTATCGATTACACAGGACTAGAAAAATTTTAGGCTGTCCTTTTGAGGATGTTATGACTTCATTTGTATCGGATACCATTTTTGTGGCCAAAATCGGCATCATTACCAACAGCCATATCTGGAGCACGTTCGATGCATCTTTTGACAAAAAACCCTTTGCGAGTCTTGTAATTCAGAGGCGGCCGCCGCCATATGTTACGCGTCATCATCATCGTGATGATGATCATCTTGTTTCCCAAAACTGGATGACGCACCTTGAACAAACGTTGTTTTTACTTTTCCTGTATATAAAATGATGACTTTACAAAGCTTGTCGTCTTGGTCGGCAAACTTTTCTAGTTCTTCATTATCGGAACCGCGAGCACACGCTTCGTTGCGTTGCTCTCTTATTATCTTAATCTTGTTTAACTCGTTCATTGTGATTTGTGTGAAAACAAGTGCTTGAAATATAACGTTCCGCTTGAGAAGCCCATTACCGAATCACCCTGTACGCATCCCAGAGCATATGGCACTTAATTCATTATCAATTTCCGCCATTGACAAACTATACACAAACCAGAGCCAACAACAAAACTTTCTCTCTCTCTTCCCGCTTCGCACGCAACTCGGCCATATATCATTCTCATGTCTGGAATCTCGACATTCGCAACAAATAAGGCTACAACAAAGTACAGGAATACAGGAATCGGCTGTCTCTGTCCTGGGAACTGGAGACTGCCTTTCACACATTGCAAAAGGATTCGAAGCCAGCATCATTTCTCCCATCCAGGCCAATTTACACGAGACAAACAATACCGAGTTCCTCCGCAATCAGCTCCAACATTATTATCACACATTGTACACAAACATGTGGTGTAAAAGATCCGCGGAATATTGGCGACAGAAACACATGTTAGCCGTCGTATCTCGCTTTTCCAGCCACCAAACGTATCCGCATTGCCTCCCACCACTTGAACTCTAATCATATATCCATCATGGAGTCGGAGCCCCAATTCGCAACCGCATCATGTCCCGCACATTTTCTTCTTCCAACTTCCTGCTTTCCCTCCGATATATATTTTCTCTTGCTCTCATTCTGTTTTGCACATGTACGAATATTTTTCGGAATTTCACCGGTTCTCCACATATTTTAATGGAGGTAATTAATCTACTAATTACAGCCATCCTCTCCATCTGCTCTGATTTTTATGTATGGTTCTTATAATGTGGCATGTTCTCGAAAGGGCTTATGGCCATTTAACATTTTGACTTATCAGCGAATGCGGGCTGCTCTCCTCGGAACTAGTTCATTAAACACAACTGATTTATGCACAACCATCGATTAATTTGCAAACGGTGCTGCTGCTGCTGCCGTTACAATTTCATCAAGTCTCTTGAGACCATTATGCATTCCCGTCCTTTTCAACTGGTTTCCTCACGCACGTCAAAAATGTTCTCAACTTATAACTCGGCTCAAGAATGATTAATCTTAGGAATTTTTGCAATTTTTGTTTCCAAAGTGCAAGTTATCACGATCCATTCTTTATCTTGACACAATAGAACAAACATGTACTCAAAGTTGATTTTGCACGTCACAAACTCAAGAGTACGTATATATTTTTGAAACTATTTTCTTGTCAGGTCATTCAGAACCATTACTACTATTGCGAATTATTAGAAAAGCGTGAACATATTCACCTCGTTATTATTATACGTTGGCCCGAATCGTTCCTTTTCACTTTCCCTTCGTCATTGACGACGATGACACCATCGCAATGATTAAATTGTTAAGCTGCATGGCTGTCATAATCCGTGTTCTCGTGCGTTTGTAGTTCAAATTATATGCATTATGATGGATATAAAATGTTCTCATAATAATTTGCCTTTAATTTCTTGCTACAAAAGATGACGGTTCTCACACGGCTAATTATTGGACCGTCGATTAGTATTAACGTTTTCGCAATCCCGCTAATCTCCAATCTCATCAGCCACGCCGTGTCTCGCTATAACTGTCAAATGTCCTGTGCATGTGATCCGCCCAATTGGCCTCCTCCGCCTGACTCTTGTATAGCGGACATTCGTCAAGCTCATCAAATTTAGCCCTGAAGGAACGACAGGTTGCGCTAAAATTAACGCTATTCCTTACTTGTATATATACACAAGGCAAGGCTCGTCGTCGGCGAGCTAATTCCATTTCATCTCATCTTATAATAATTACAGATTCGACAATGACCAGCACAAATCCTTTTACTTCTTTTCGCAATCGTATCAACAAATTTGAGAGCCATGGTGTATTTTTAAACATACGCCATTGCCCAATTCAATCCACCACACTTTCTTATCTCGCTTAATCCGTAACAACAATTCATCCTTCATTTAAAATTATCCTTCGGTCCGATCTCTGCTTGGCCAAACACATGACTAACAACAACGCCTTGATCAAGTCTAACCAACCGCCAAGTATTACATTATATGGCCAACGTGTTTACCAACGCATAATCTACAACAGCCGCTAATTCGCCGACCGTTGGCATCGTGGCAGCACCTATTTCTTCGATACAGTGTGTACTTGTAAAATGACGAAGACGAAAGTATCTGATTCAACGATCCGACAATCTGCCGTCTCCTGGGTTCTTACGTCATTGTGTTGTGAGCTACTACTTATTGCACTCACTTGTTCCATTAACCTTATCATGGGCGATGTGAATTTGAGCAGACTATATGCAATATAAATTCTGCAGGCGCTGCCCTGTTGTTCAACGATGCTGCACAATAGAGCTTTTCTACACCTGACATCCACAAGCTCAATCTGCATCCTTCTTCTTGAAGGTTACACATTAGAAGAATGGAGCATTAAGTTTTCCTGTGGTTTATCGCCCGCATCTTGACGATATGATCCCTCGCTTTTCCACGTCCATTTGCTGGGCTCGAGGCATTTATCGAAAACAAGGAGACCAGTGTGAAGGAAAGCTCGTTCTTACAACAACCTCAGTCCGTGGCTGCCCATCATAATAAATAGCTTAATCAGACGGGAGATTGACAGGAGCACCTTTCTCAATTCAAACAGTGCGCCCAATCAATGCTACACTTGTAAGTCTTGGATTAATCTCCCACAATAATCTCTCTGGCTCCTTGGTCTCCTCTCCAAATAATTATGCCAACGAAAACAAACAAGCCATTCAACCACCACGCTCCTCATCAGACCCACCAGTGGCCATCACGTTGTTCGAGGTTTCTCTAGAATACTTACTGTGACACTAATGGTGGCAAACGCACATGCTCCGCAACAGCCTTACTTCAAATCCAATTATCGCAATGGATTCGCATTGAAACCTCTCCAGTGTTGCTCTTTTTATGGTCTCCTCCTGCTGTTGACGCCAACAATGTGAGTTGCTACAGTTCTGAGCGCCGGCACTTCAAAATCACTCAATGATGCAAAGATGTTCAAGCATCACACCTTTAATTTATCACAATTGACATGCGTAACTTGAATATGCCGGGATCTGTTGGAACTGTCTATTCTGCCTTTACAAATGAACGGAATTCTTGCGAAACGTGATTCTTGGTGGCCACAGGAACATGTGCGGATATGGCGCAAGAGAAAAGTGGCCGAGTACATTCCGGAATAACATGGTGGCGAAAGTAAAGCGCAAAAACAGCACTTGAACGGGAAACCAGTGACAGAGAATAATGTTATGTCAAAAGATACGAAGCTGGAGAAAATGCTGGTGATAAGTGCATCGAGACTTGACGGCGAACATGCCACTGTACCCAAGCCTTTAGTCAGTCCGTCACTCATCAAGTCAATCAATCCTCTCTCCAGCCAACCAACTTTTATTATTATTCCTTCATGGCCTTCCACCACTTTTTCTTCTTGCTCTATTTCTCCCGCCATCACCTCACCGCCATGGCCATGCCAGCCAAGCCTCATGTGCCATGGTTCTATTCTTCCTAGATCTTTTTTCATCTGGATATCTCGTCAGTGCTCTGGAATCCCGGGATCTATTTGAAATCTAAATTTTCGGTCTTTGGAAATTTTTACAATAACCATCAGGCGCTGCTAAAAGATAACTGATTGTTTTTTTAAAGATCGTAATAAATAGTCATTGGGAATTTTGCTAGCATTAATTGTGTTGTACGACATTCTAATTCCGTAACTTTGAAGGTATCCACAGTCAGGCCTGACATTTCCAACCACTTCCAAGTAACCGGCTCGAGCAACAGAATTTACCAGTTTGACAAAATACAGTGAGCTTCAGCATAGTAAGCCAACGTTTAAGCTCATTTGTAGGATATCAGGGGACCATGAGTGCAAAATTTTTATCCAATCTTGTCTATAAGCCCTGGAGTGCGAAGCCAAGATATGGCAAGCCGGTTGTTAAACCAAAACCTTTTACCACCTCTCTTGTTTTTCGTGTCATAAAAGCTGGAGAAAAAGTGGAACTGGGGCGAGAGACATGGTCATCAAAAACGGTACACACACAGTTACTTTACGCTCATATGCACTAGTCCATTAGCTATTTTCTTCGGTTCACAAGACACACATGTGCCCGGATCCACCAACGTCTACCGTGCATATACGAGGCAACATATTACCAAATACCTTTCGCGGTGAGAAATATGCCACAAAATGCCATCGTCAATTTCACGTCCTACGCCTTGGCTCTTCTGGACAAGTAACATGGGTTTATTGTGAAAGCATCAAGTTCATGGCACATCTCTCGCGCTTTTTAATTTCCAAGCTGCTTTTTATCCGCACCAACACATGTACTCAGCCGCCATCGAACACTTGTACCCGACGATCAATCATTCCCGTTTCATCCACTCCATGCCAATCTTTCTTGATTTTACCCTAAAAGAACATATGCAACTTTCAATCCATTCCCGTACAAGTCTCTCTAAAAGCTGTTCCACTTTTCATTCCATCTTAGGTCTAATCTCTTCACTTTTCTCCTCATGCATGGAACAACACCTCCTTACAAGGTCTAAACGCACACTTTCATGCTTTCAAAACCCGATCAATTTTTGAACAACTTTATCCTGTTTTGTATGCAGTTTTTTCCGTTCCAGCTCTGTTCTAAAAATTTACCTGCCTGCAACCAAAGTCCCCCTCCCAAATGCCAATTAATTGTTTCACAGTCATCATGAGTCAGAAGAAAGCATTAAGCCAAAATAATTAATGATATTTTAGTTCCAAATGACAAAATCGAAATTCCGCAGCTTCTTTCCCCTGAATAATTCTCATTTGTATGTGTTTTCCGTAAGCTCGGCAACTCCAATTAATTGTTAAGATTTTCACCCTTTCCCATGCCACCCTCCGTGACTCTTGTGTTTGATAATCCTACTTTGAATACAAACCACCAGCTACCTCACCCGCACCCTTCCTGCGCTTTAATCTTGCAGTCGAAACAAGAGAAACATGTCGGTTTGCATTCATCATCGCCGCCAAATAATCACAACACAATGAAGCTCAGTCTTCTCAGTAAGAAAGAAAGGCATTAAGATTGCATAGTGCGTCTTTCTCCCCTTCATGTTCCCGTCAAGATGAATCTATCTGTCTCGTAACCACCTCGTTAAACGGTACTTGCACACCCTTGGCACTGGAACCGCTTGCACAATTATTCGCTTCTTTTCTCTCGTTGTCACCCTCGGCATGTCTTTCTCGTCCATGTCAAAGCTTTCTCTCTGTCTCCAGCCGCCACTCTCCGCTTTTAACTATCTCAATTATTAATGGAATTTGTGGTTACTTTCTTTGCATCTTGTATGCACTCGAATTGCTTTCTCCTGCAGCAGAATGAGCCCACAACGTTCATTTTAAAGCCTTGCCGCCGTTCTGGTGCCAAATTGAGCCCATATGGAATTCATTCCTATTTCTTTCCCCGTCATGTGCTTGTTTTGCCTTGACGAATACTCGAATATGCCGGAATCCAAGTGCATATAGAAAAATAAGTGTATTTTACCCATTACCTTTCATCAAGTGGTATTGCCCAGTCTGTCTGTCTACAACGTTTTGATTGTAAAATTACATACCTGTTCATTTCAAATCCACGGTAGGTTCCAAAAGCACATGAAAATAGAAAGAAACAAATGATTAGATAATATTCAACTATTTTGAAATTGGAATAAAAAACCGACCCTTTTTGCTGCTACCGCATGATTACAAAATTGCTTTCAAGAATTGCAAATAGTCCCATTCGTCATAAATTTATATAATTAACATTTAATTGTTGAAGTTTTCTTGACATTCAGAAAACCTCTTGCCACCATATTTTCGTCATGCTGGTTCCACATTGTGCGCTAAAAGCGTTCGAATCAATATTAATTCATATGCTTCGTAACTTTTCCTACTTTTGGGAAATTTACTTTTGATGATGTCCCAGCAGACGTGTGTCAGAGTAAAAAAGAGTCAGTTTTTGGGAAGCAAAAAGTGGTCGACGGTCGACTTGGAGAAGAGTCATAACTTTTAAATTATCCCACACAGTGTCAACTCAATTAGCGTGATCAAACAAATTTTCCGTCTCATTAAGGCACTGGCAGTGTGCAATCCGGTTGCTTCCATTTGTTTTTATCACAATTTTACCTCAAGTTTTTAATGTAGAGAGTTTACGGTACGTACGACTATCTCGGCGCATCTCGTGCCTCACCCAAAAACTCTCCCGAGGCTACCTCATCTATCATTCCCGTCTGACCAATTCACCCGAGCGAGGTTAAAGCGTTTTCGCAGAAATCTAACCAAATACAAGTACCGCACGTAACCGGGGAATAAAGTTGAAGAGCTACTGCATACCGATCGTGGCCGCTTCTAGCGCACGCAGGGATACAACAAACTCAGAGTGCAAAATTTGATGTTCTTTCCATGGTTGAGTAATCCCAATCACGAGATTCTTTCATGCAAATAATCTGGCTACTCGTTCGGCATTCCAGGCTCGATCAAACAGCAAGTTGGCTTCTCTGTTCGGCTTCAAAGTGTCTGCAACCGCTATTCTCGATACCCCTTTCATCTATTTACCATAAGCGGCGCGGGAACCGAATTTGAAGACAATTTTGCGAATATTCTCTCCTCCCCTCAACCATTGAATATTTACAGTCAGTTATTCCGGCTTCTATAAATTGCCAGAACTGGACGGAAATTACTGTGAGAGTAAAATACGACAATGCTACCAATGATTCTCTCAGTCAGTCAAACTCCAATTGGATCGTTTCAAACAGCAAATCATGTTTCAAGGGTTTCCGTCATCAAATACATGTGTTTTGTTCTATTCCTCTTTGTCCAGGTTCCGTCTTGCTACATATACTTATTCGTCTGGGACGCGTACTTATTTCGCATTGTTCCTTTGTTGTCAGTCATTCTAGGGACAGGATCGATTCCTGATTTACTTGAAAGGCGAAGCCAAGAAGTGTGTATATATATACATGCGCATCAAGACAGGAGGCAACCTGATTTGTGAAATGTGTGCATATATTTTGTTTGCAAGATAACCAATGCGCCATACGGTAGGTAAACTTACAAGGAACCTTTTCCCGCCGCCGATCCCAAAAACTTGTTACTCTTTGGGATTCTGCGATCCTTCCGCATACGTACCTTTGACTCGTGCAAGCTTTATCAATAAGCTAAATCAGCGATTCGCCAAATCTAATATTTGTCTTTCATCCTTTTCCTCCTCTTTGCCTTGTATTTCCCGTACACAACAGAATGAAATTTTTGCACAAGCCTGTTTGCCAAACCGAGCAAGAGCTATGAGGTTTCTTCCGGACCAGAGGAACTCTACAAGACCCAACCACTCAGCGTATTATGTACGTGTGAGTGCCACTCTGATATTTGCACATTTTAGCAACTCAAATATTATGAAGGTGCAAACAAAAGCGTTTCAACCAGTGTCATGCATCTTCCACATTCGCTAATTGACTTGTCAATGGGTGTGATGGCCCATGTATAGAAATGGGATTAGTCCTGACCAATATTTCTGTTATCGTGCCTTCAGCTGAACTATGCTCTTTATGTCACATCAACTTTGTCGTGCACACTTTTTGCTACGACCAAACGCCAGTGGCTCCATTCACTCGCTTTCCGGACTGATGCCGGAAATATTCTCATCAAACTCTTGAACATTTCATCCACCTCTTTTCTCTCTCTCTCTGTTAATTACAAAACTTGAATACTCAATTTCAAAGGTCTGACAAATTCATGTGAATTTCTAAGTTGGACAGTTGGAGTTTGGTGGCAGACATGAAAGGGAACTTGATAAGCTGCATACCTACAGACTGACAAAATTCTCTCATTTTCAGTCAATGGCGTTAACAAGATTTAACAAAGTGAAACGGAAGGCCAAGAATCAGCGATGCTGTTTACAGATTCAGAGGGATGTTGTGCCCATGTCGTTTTTCAGAAAGAACACGTAGAAGAAGCCATGTTTGCAATTACAAATTTACCAATTCCAGTTCCATCTCCCGCCGAGCTGCACCATGTTTCCAACAAATTATCATTTGCTGGACATGATGAGTTGTAGTTGTGCTTCGTTACCGTCATCTTTTTGGCGTTATATTCCTTCCTTCCTGTCGCTGTCCACTGCTGACGTTAATGCCTCCCATGCTTTTGTCACCGTAATTCCATATCAACTTACAAGGACTGGTGGTCATCGTCAAGACGATTTTCGACCATCACCACTCCATGTAGCATGAGTCTTAAATGTCTTGCAAGTTTTTCAAAATGTTTTTTTACCGAGTTTTTGCAAGCCCGTCTGCAGACAGAGTGTGGGACAAGTTTTAGTCTGTGCCTTTTAAATCTCTGTTTATGACCTCTGTAAGAGCCAAGTAAGTAAATGTCGATGATCATTTCCTTCCACAGTCGCCATCATCATCAATTGCCCCAAAAAGGTGAGTT
>JAQGBJ010004214.1:0-10735 GCA_034698345.1 Sphaeridia pumilis | reverse complement strand
AAACAAGTCACTAGCATTATCCTCCTTTAAATTGACTGTCAACAGCTAATAAAAATTATTAATTATGAAAGTTTGCCACAAATAGTTTATTCCATCCAATAACGTGTGACAATTTACTGTCATACTTTACTTCAAACTAAAACTCCAAGTAAACATGTACAGTGATAGTTTTCTTTACAAGATGTTTATATCAACCATAAAAGAACAGCTTTTGACAACCTTTTTTTTCTGAGAATTTTGGTGAACAAATAAGCGATAATTTCAGCTCTCATTTCAGCTCTCAAGCTTTCGGAACTCAGACGCTTATTTTGAGCTGTGGATGTAGATGCATGATAGTTGATTTTGAGCAGAGTTCTTGAAGAAATTCAATTCATTGTTGAGCGATTACTTGGACAGCAGCAGCCGTTGAAATTGCGCTCAACTGCCTTGCCACCGCACAGTTTACACGTACATGCCTCGCAAGATTTCCTCGACAAGTAGCGGCGTAGTTGCAAAACTTGCATTGGAAGGGCTTTTCGCCAGTATGACTTCGTACATGGCGTTTCAAATCAGCAGGTTTCTTGGCAGCATAGGAACATTGGTCGCATTTGAAGGGTTTCTCGTCTGAGTGAGTAAGCTTAATGTGCGTTTTCAAATTTGCAGGTTGGCATGTGGTGTATTCACAACGTCCACATTTAAAAATTTCACCACCAACGTGGATCCGAGTGTGATTCTTCAAAGATGTACGAAATCTGCTGGAGAAGTTGCACAATTCGCATTTGAATGTTCTCTCGGTTGCATGAGTAGTTCGCATGTGAAATTTAACACGCTCGACATTCTTGCCAATGTAGTCGCACTGGTCACATTTGAACGGTTTCTCAACAAAGTGGATAACCCTGTGCCGCTTTAACATTGAGGTCGTAGAGCAGGCATAGCTACATAGCTGGCATTTGAATTTTTTTCGTTGTATATGTCTACGTAAATGATCCTTTAGTGAATCAGGATTTTTGGTGGCAAAACTGCAAAACTCACACTTGAATGGTTTCTCACTGCCACTGTTGTGCACAATCATATGCTTTTTAAGGTAGCTTTTATCTTTGAATTTTGAGTTGCACACCTCGCACTTGAATGGTCTTTCTCCAATATGAAGATGAAGCACGTGCCGTTTCAAACTTGTGGAAGATTTTAACGTAAATTCGCAAACAGTGCATTTGAATGGTTTTCGATCGTTGTGTACGTTGAAATGCCGTTCCAGTGCCCCTCTATATTTGAACGCTAAACCACACTTGTCGCAGCTGTACTTTTTCTCGCCATGTTTTTTCAAGTGATTACATAGCTCGGTTCTTTGTTTGAAACTGGCGCTGCAATGATTGCACTTGTACTGTCTTTCGTCGCCATGAATTAGTTGATGAGATTTCAATCTTGAAGGGTATTTGAACACTTTCCAGCAGATCCGGCATTCAAAGTCATCTTTTGACCCGCTTCGACGTTTGATTCCACATTCAGGAGACTTTGACGACCTAAATCCAAAAAAGTAAGAATGCACTGGTCTTGGAATATAAATATACACAGCTAGTCATTCTCAGTAAAATTCTAACGAATCTCAATATTTTTCCATACATTGGAGTTTTCGAAAAATGCTGGCCAAGCTTCTGACACGGCTTCTTTTTGTGATCCAGAAATGCATTTGGTGTTCGCAAATACTTGTCACAATTCCGGCAATGAAACCAACGATTGTCCCAGTCCATGGTCAAATATCTGCGTTTGAAGAATAGTGTTACCACAAGCATACTGGAGAAACGAAGGTTAAATTTTCATTAATTAAATAACAACAAGTAAAAATACCTGGATCGAAAATTTTCTTGGACACAACGTGCATATATCTTGTTTTGCTGCTATTTTCATCAGAGAATGGTGTTCAACTTGTGTAATGGGCCAAAATAAGAATTCAACTAACATTTTTCGATCAAGTTTTTCTTTCTTTGAATGCAGACTGAGACTGGACAAAGTTGGAAAAGAACCCGGGGCAGAAAACTTGTTGGTATTTACACCAGCAAGAGAAATTGTCGATGAGGAAGCTGATTTCAAGGTATTATGGGCGACTGGAAGGTTCTTGGAACAAGGATATGTGTGTATAAATATATCATTTTACACCTGCAGCAGCACAGGTTCATCTTACTCTCAGTCAGTCAAGGTCAGAGCAATAAAATACAGAAACAAAATATCCTGGACCTGACTTGGAGAAGAAATGATCGAGACATGCATGTCTTGGCTGTACAAGACATGCATGTCTTGGCTGTACAAGACATGCAATAAATAGGCAGTGGAAGGTGGAAAATGAAACTGATGCGGTACTGTTCACATATCTGGGTTCCAGTCCCTGAGTTTAATTCCAGATTGTTAGACAAAAAAGCAAGCTAAGAACATATCTTTGTTAACTCGATTACCTAAGAAAGCAAATGAAGCAGGTGAGACAACAGGTTTTACTCTAAAACTAGCCCGGTGCTGGAAATATGGTGAAAAATATTTATTGCGAGGAGATTTTGTTTACAAAAGTTGCCTGCCGACCAAAACAAATATACCAAAGCACTCAATTTTATTCTAGAAACTGAACTTTTGTGAAAAGCTTAATTTAATTAATTTGCTGACGTTTTGTGATTTTCGCAGAGTTGCTTGCTGAACAAGGCTGCTGGCTGCTGTTGAATCAGTTCAACTGAAACTGTGAATATACATATATTGGAAGATGGATTGGGAGAATCGTTGGTTGCACTGTTCTTCCTGTGACGTCAACATTCGAACTCCAAAAGCTTTCAAAGACCACAAGAAAGACGGTGGTTGCAGGAAACTGAGAATCAGAAATATCCAGCACCAAGATCTGAGGTATTTAATTTTCGATCTTGAAATGTAATGGACAAAAAAGTGACGCCGAAAGTGCAGCTTTCAGTTTTGGTGTTTGAAACTGACATGTGTGAAAGTAGATTCTGAATTAATCAAGAACTTGGACTTTACTGTAGGAAGACACATACGTCGCACTGCAAGGATAACAAAATTCTCACGGCTTACCAGACAACCCGTTCAACTGACAAGAGTCTCAACTGCAGATACTGTTCGAAACGCTTCAGAAAAGCTTTTCACAAAATAGCACATGAACGAACGCACAATGGCGACGACCGACCCTACAAATGCACCAAATGCAGTGCCAGCTTTACGTTGTTTGGAAGTCTTAAAGACCACATGCCAATCCACTTGGACAACATTCTCAGCTGCAAATACTGTCACAAACGCTTCAGAACTGCATTTCGCAAGAAAGCTCATGAAAGTACACATAAAGGCGACGACAGGCCTTACAAATGCACCGAGTGCGATGCCTGTTTCACAGCAAGAAGACATCTAGCGGACCATTCCTTGAAACATACTGGCGACAAGCCCTTCAAATGCACCTTCTGCGACTATGCTTCAATCCTTGCTGGTCCTTTGCGATTGCATCTCCGAATTCACACGGGAGAGAAGCCGTACAAATGCAGCCAATGCGATTACAGTTGCACTTGTGCTTCAAGTTTACGAGTGCACAAAATGACCCATGCAGGAGCCGTCAAGTTCCATAAATGCACCTCCTGTGAATATTCAACGCCAAGTCTTCAGCAGCTTAAAGCCCATCTTGCCAAGCACACCGGAGAAAGACCTTTCAAATGTACTCAATGCGACTATGCAGGACCCACGAAGGTCCTTCTGAAGTGCCACATTCGAATCACGCATGCTATCGAGAAGTCTTTAAAATGTGAATCATGCAACTACGCCACTGCTAACTCTTCCGCATTGAAATGCCATCAACGAATCCACACTGGAGAGAAACCTTACAAATGTGAACTTTGTGAGTCCAGTTTTTCAAAGAAAAGTGGTTTGAATAGGCATGTTAAAATTCACACGGACGATAAATCGTTTAAATGTGAATTGTGCAACTATGCATCGAATCGAGGTGACTATTGGAAAGAACACATGAGAAATCACAGAAATGATAAGCCGTTCAAGTGTGCCACCTGCAATTATGCCACAGTATCTGCTCTGCAACTCAAGTCGCATCAGCGAACCCACACAGGGGAAAGGCCTTACAAGTGCAGGGTGTGCGAGTTTACTTTAGCTACTTCAAGTGGGTTAATGGTTCATTTGCGGAAGCACACCGGAGAACGGCCGTACGAGGCCCAAGTTTGCAATAAAGCTTTTGCAACCAATCCTGGTCTGAAACGACAAAAGATGCGTGAGATTGCGTGAGAATGGAATGGATTCGAAGCTCTCGAATTGCTAAGTTCAGCTAGTTTTATTTTTTGCTACTTACTTTAGCAATAAAAATGTGACAAAGTAGATTTGTAATTCTAGGATTTAAACAGTATTGAAAAGTAACCATTTAGCCTTCCTTGAACAACGGCTTGTTGATTGATGGAGAAAAAAATTGGCAATAAAAACAAGCATTCAAATCCATAGACGCTCAACTTATTTACTAAAGACGAATCCATAAGGTGTTTGATTTTAAGCAGAATGTGGCTGAAGAAATCCAGTTCAAGCTATTGTTTCCCTTGGAGATGAACTGAGCCATTCCTCGAACAGCAGCAGTTGGCAAACTTGCCCTTGTCAGCTGCTTTGCCACAGCGCAATTATCCCGGACATGCCTTGTCAGATTTCCTCGACAATAAGCAGCGTAGTTGCAAAACTTTCATCCGCGCATTGCTCATAGCAACGACTTTAATCAAGTCAAGTTTTATCTGCAAGTTAGCCGAGAACCGACATTACAAATCCTAGAATCATTTTACATTTAGTCTGTAAAGCCTGTGTAATGACAAAAAACAAGCGTATCTCTAATCACAAACTGAATGCTGGGAAGTTTACCAAACTATAAAAAATCTTTGACGATTAACAAGTTTTAGATAGTATTAAATGCTGATGATGTACATGCGGTTTTGCTTTTCTGAACAGTATTAAAGTTAAATAGCTAAGGATTTTCAACGTAGATAGCCCGGAAGAAAATAAGGAAACACACGTTTCGAACTATGTAAAGAAAACAAATCAGAAAGAGAATGAAGAACAGAGAATAGCCACCATTATGTGGGTTATGAACTTAAAGTAGACCTTGGTCTGAATTACGACGATTAAAAACATCATACTTAAGAAGAGAATTTGTGTAGCTGAAAAAGAAAACTGAAAAAAAGTAACAAATTCGATTGATTCGAGCAAACCAACTATTAACTATTGACACTTCTGCTGCGTCAAGCGTTTGTTTTTGAACCTGGTAAATGGGCCGGTGACTAATCGCGGTTCGTCAAGCAACAAAAGTGCTTTCACTTCAACTGGATTTAATCAACTGACTGAATTTCGAACGTCTTTCGCTCCGGCCTGCACCTGAACAAAACTTGGTTCACAAAGGAAAGCCACCAACTACTCTTCCAGACTTAAGCAAGAACGCGGCAAGCTCTAAGCCACGCGAACTTTCAGGCTTCTCAACAGCAACATTGTCAGTCGAAAAGCCAAGCCATTTGTGACAGTTTCCAATGCAAAGAGAGAATACAATTGGCATCTCAGTGAGCAACGAGCAGCAGTCGGTTAGAATGCTAAGGTTAAAGATGCAGAGAGCAAAAGAGCAGCTACTTCCGACTGGGCAAAGTGGCAAGCGGCTGCCTCCAAAGAGTACTTGTTCAGCACCAAAGTGAAAAGGAGGTGGAGGAAGAGAAGCGACGAGAAGATTTCCAGCAAATAATAGAACTAGAGATCCAAACATGCAGACGTTACGAAAGATCCTTGAAACAATTTGTAAAAAACATTGCTGTTAGAACGCTGCTTGTGGCAATGATGTCCTTGAAAACGTCATAGTTGACATCGTTCAGATGTCACGCCCGTCTTCTTCGGCATCAGGTTATTGAATGCTGAAATCGTCTTGCTGATCTATTTCTAAATTTGAATTCTGACTCTTCTTCAATTCTTTCGATTTAATTGCTTCAATTTCGATTATGCACCTGTTGTAGAAATGCAGAATTCAGGGCCTCAGAAATAGCCCCAGGTGCTGACTTTTTCTCAATAAGCCTTTTTGCTGGCTTCGACAAACATTTTGCTGATTCAGCAGCAAGTGCTGGTTCACAAGTACAATGTCTAAAATAATCGCGACTGATTTGTACATTGTATTGTACGTGCTTCACTGCCAGTACCACTTCAGACACCAGCTGGTGTTATGGGTAAGACATACTAGAAGTTTCGACTAATAGTTTCGATTAATACTTGACCATTCTACACTTACAACTATTACTGAAACTTACGTCCAACTTCGATTATCAACAATACGGTTCTGTAAACTCGTTCTGAATTGTTCCGTATCATAACGCCTTAAGTTCCGAAGGTATTCCGTAAGCTACTACTATTGGACTTCAAATATTGTTTAGACCGAGAAGGGATCAGCAGTATTTCACAATGTTCCTTACATCTACCAGAAACTAACAAAACTGTGTTCAGCGTACTGTTACCGCTGCAGTTAACGACTAATTTTCTAACGTACATCAGTTGGTAGTACTTGTAAGATTCTGTCTTAGTTAGAATAGAGAATTTTTCGTAAAGCCTATTTAGGTTAGATGACAGACATGAGTTGTCTTTTGAAGAGTGTTCAAGGTAACGATCAATACGACTTTGCAACTTCTTAACATATATGACACCAACATCATAACCCGTAGTCGCTATTACCGATGATTGCAGTAGTTCGTGGAGAATTATTAAGATTGATTTCTCACAGAGGTACCGTTTGATGTTGCTTGAGATCCCTTTGAGATCCTGCTGTATTAAATCTGTGTTTCGACCCTGTTGAGATTTTGCTGTACGGAATCAATGTTGAGATCCCGTTCAATTCTCCGTTCAACACCTTGGAAGGAGAATCTTGATGGACGTGTCTATAAAAAGAAGACGTAGCGACAGATTTCACTGTTGAGATCCTGTTGACTCCTTGTCAAGATTCTGTTGCAATGCTGTTGCTATCCTGTTGCGATGTTCATTATAACCAACCGTCTGGGTTCCTACCCAATTTTTACACGTGTGGCAACAACGTTTACCACCTTCAATAAGCCTTCAAAAGCGGGATTAAGTCCATAAATAGAATAACGTTTCCCAAAAACAAGTTTTTCGCATACTTTCTCCAAACCTCCGCTGCTGTACAAGGATGAACAAAGAAGAACAACGTTCACCGTTTTCTGCCTCGTATATTTTCTCTAGTGTTTTTCGTATCACTTGATAGAACGCCTACAAATTAGGTTGTTTCCTACATCTTTACTCTGAGTACCTTAACAAACTTAGCTTAATGGCAATTACAGGAGAAGAGGACAAAAACCAGGATAGATTGAAAATTATTGGACAACATTAACAGTTTTGTAAATTAGAAAATGTTCTGGGTTTCCAGTAGGGAATAGATGAGGCAAGAATTCCAAGGGATTAAGTGCAAAATTGACGACACCAACTCTCAGCGATCCATCGAGTCCATGAAGTCCACAAACAACAGTTGCCAAATTAGCTGGCGTCCTTCCTCTCTCACAATCAGACATCCAGTCGCCTAGAACGTAGCGCGTCTAATGAGCTAGCTGTAGCTCGACTGTAATGGCTAGAAGCGCAAAGATAACATTTCTTGTCAGGACTTTTTCTTAGCCCAAAACAGTTATGATATCAAGGCCAATATTGTCGCTGGTGGGGCCAAATCAAGTGGATTATTTGCACTGGATTGAAGTCGGCGAGTACGGTCAGTAGTGCGGTTAAACAAAGACACATTTGTATGGGACCAACAGTTGGCCCAGTCCATTGTAAAAACGTACAACCTACCCATTTCGCGGGATGTCCAGCAGGTGTCGTTGCGGGAAATTTAGAAACAGGCGAGTTTGTAAAGGATGTAGCCGATGAAGGCTGCTTGGAACAGGAAACAGTAAGACATTTTGTCAATGGGATAAAATAAAATTTGCTAATCGGTTGTCGTGTGTTGGCGATCTGTTGTCCATCGTTGGACTGCGAAAGCCAAAAATATTGAAGTGAGATGAATGTGTTCTCTACTGAATCCCTGAAGGTCATATTAATTTTGTAGAAGCAATTATTTGTCGCCCAGTCCCGAGTGGCTTGTAATACACGTGTGGAGCTGAAAAAAATTCCAATTCTGCAATTGTAACCCATTGGCTTGCCAACAGTATTTACGTTTCCCCTATAATTTTCGTGGACATCTGCATGCCGGAACACCCAACTTTACTCAGTCAATGATCCAGACCAAAAGTCCAGACCACAACTTCTCTTTTCATTTTGTCACTCGTTTCTCACTCCAATGAACGGCAGTTCTAATTACTCTCCCCCAAGTCACTTGAAACTGTGACGACCAAAATATTCTCATACACGGAAGCCAAAATACGTTTCAAGTATCCAAGTCCAAGTTGGAGCAGCAAGATATTTTAGAGAGACGAGAAGATAGAATAGAAATTCCTTCGTTAACATGCACGTGCATATATGTTATCGTTCGGTGGCTGCGCAATCTGAAAGATCCTTAACAACAAGGAAACGCGGTTTGGGGTGGGATTTAAGGTCGACTATACAAAATCATACAGGATATAAATCTATAAGCTGTACATAAACATCTGGCAACGTTATGAATAGAATCTTTGAGCGCACCCTTGGTCCAGGCAGGTTCAAGCCTGCCGGCTTCCATTCGCAGAGAGACCCTTTACTGCGCAGCCAGCATTGCCTTCACTGAAAAGAATTGAATAAGGGTGAGGGGACTTTTGCAGCCGCCCTTGCTTAACCCATCATATAGCCAGGCAATTCTCCACAAAATCACGTGCCACTTCCATCTCTTGCTGTTCTAAATGGGTCCTTTGCTTAATTGTGCTTATGCTCCAGAAACCTTGAGTTGAAAAATTTCGAATTTCTTTACCCCAACCGTACTTTTCGTTGTGTTTTGGTTCATTCAGATACACTGTGTTGCAAATTTCAAATCGCTCAGACGCTAAGAAATGTTACATCGGATAATTTGGGATACAGAGAATTTATTTGGTGAGAAAAAACCTTTGAGTAATTCATAAAAGCTAGCCTGAACATTATCTGCCGACTTTGTGCCCTTGCGTGTTTTGCAGATGTGTGGAATACTTCAAGCTTCAACGGCCTTCAAGTGTCAGCTTCATTACAAAGTTTCATATTCATTATGACGTTGATCCAAAAAATTGAGTTGTCGAGTTGCTGTTTTGCAGGTTTAGGTGTCTTGGAATCGGAACAAGACTGTTGAGAGCTAGCAAATGCTTGGAGATGGATTGGGCGAATCGTTGGTTCCACTGCAATTCCTGTGACGCCTACATTCGAACTCCAAAGGCTTTCAAGGACCACAAGAAAGACAGGGGCTGCTGGAAAATGAGAATGAAAAAACTGAGGTACGTGTTCAATTTTGAAACACCAATAGTGACAGCTAATTCCGTACTTAAAAAAGTGTAATCTCCACAGGACCAGGACGACTACGGCTCACCAGCCCAAGAAATCTCAATGGCGGGGAAACTCAAACGCTAACTTAACATGCAGGCATTGTTCGAAGGAATTCAAAAAGGCTACAAATCTGGCGATCCACGAGAAGGCGCACTTGAGCGATGAAAAGCCGTTCAAATGCAACAAGTGCGACCGCAGTTTTAAAACAAAATCTGGCTTGAGTGCCCACCAATCAAGCCATGGTGGCAACTTGTACAAGTTTAAATGCAGTTACTGTTCCAAGCTCTTTAAAAAAGCTTTCCACAAAGAAGCACATGAACGAACCCACAATGGCGACGAACGACCCTATAAATGCACCAAATGCAGCGCCAGCTTCAAGGGATTCGAAGGTCTCAAAGGTCACTTGACAATCCACATGGACAACGTTCTTAACTGCAGATACTGTCCCAAACGTTTCAGGACTGTGCTCCACAAGAAAGCTCACGAAAGGACACATGAAGGCGACGCCAAGCCTTACAAATGCACCGAATGTGATGCCAGTTTCACAGCAAGAGGACATCTATCGGTCCATTCATTGAAACATACTGGTGAAAAGCCCTTCAAATGCACCTTCTGTGTCTATGCCTCAAAACTTGCAGGTCCTTTGAGACTGCATCTCCGGATTCATACGGGAGAAAAGCCGTACAAGTGCGACCAGTGTCCTTATACTTGCAGCTGTTCTTCGAGTTTACGAGTGCACAAAATGACCCATGCAGGAGCCGTCAAGTTCCATAAATGCAGCTTCTGTGAATATTCGACACCAAGCCTTCAGCAGCATAAAGCCCATCTTGCCAATCATACTGGAGAAAGGCCTTTCAAATGTAGTCAATGCGACTATGCTGGACCCACAAAGCTCCATCTGAAGGGCCACATACGAAAGGTGCATGCTGTTGAAAAGGCTTTGAAATGTGAATCATGCAACTACGTCACTGCCAGTTCTTTTTCATTGAAATGCCATCAACGAGTTCACACTGGCGAGAAACCTTACAAATGTGAACTGTGTGAGTTCAGTTGTTCTCAGAAATGTGGTTTGAATAGGCATATGAAAATACACACAGGTGATAAACCGTTTAAATGTAAACTGTGCAACTATACATCGACTCGGGGTGACTATTTGAAAGAACACATGAGAAGACACGCCAACGAGAAGCCCTTCAAGTGTACCACCTGCAAGCATGCCACAGTATCAGCTCTGCAACTTAAATCGCATCAGCGAACCCATACGGGAGAAAGGCCTTACAGGTGCAAGTTG
>JAQGBJ010004213.1:0-10735 GCA_034698345.1 Sphaeridia pumilis | reverse complement strand
TGCACTCTTCTCGTCGCCCCGACGCGCGTACTTGTACACCACTGCCTCTGCATCACCGCGTCCTGGAGAACGTGCTGAAGAACAAGCCACCACAACAGCAGCAGCTCCAGGCGTATATAACCAAGTACCCGAAATCTCGCCCCTGACTACTGGAATACCCTTAGCCTTGGCTTGGCTCGTGCCGACGACGACGATTCAAGGGTAGTTTTTCAACCCCTCTGGAAATTCCAGCCAAAAGCATAAGCCCTCACCTCGGCTTCGGCTTGTTGTATTTATCCAGGGGAATCCAACGCCACTGGAATCAGTCATACCTGGACTCTGTTCAGAGACGCACGTTATCAGAATTTTGTTCTCTCTCTCTCTTCTTTTTCTACCTTCTGTCCTTCTTCGCCCTAAAAAAGACAAAGTGCAATCACCAAAAAACAAGGAAAAAGTGCAATCAAAAACTCTATACCGTTCGGTACAGTGTTCCAGCGTCTACTCTTACTTAGTTTTGAGTCAAGAAAATAGTTTTTAGAAATTACTAGTCTCGACCTCCAGTCAGCTAGTTGAGTGAAACTCTAAGTCAAAAGCTGTAAATAGCAAAAACTGTATAAATCTCGTCTAGTGTTACATACAGAACATTCTACTGTATTTCAAGTCCAGAAAGTGGTGCCTGCTTCAGAAATCGGGAAATCGGTTGGTTGGTTCTGGTGGTTCTTCGAGGGAAAGTTTCAAGACGCCGGTGGAGCAACAAGTGAAAACAGTCAAGATTCAACAAGAAAGTGCATCGATTTGACATCGTCGTCATCGCTTCACCAAACGAGTCTGGTATAGATGTACAGTTTAAGTTATACTTTTAACTGATTATAAGGCTAAATTATATATAGTCCACTGAATTAGTCACTTGGATGATAAAATCTAGTCGCTGCAGACTTGGAGGAGTCACAAGTTTAGTCAAAGTGTGGACTCTAGTCGGATAGTACAGTTTGACATTACTGTTGCTGCTAGTCTTTGATCGAGTCACTTTTTTGAAATTTCAAAGTCAGTCAAGCCAAAATCCTAGTCTTTTTCATAGTCTTTGAAAAGAACTAGTCGAAAGTTGAAAAGAGTCAAGTATAGTCACTGGAGAAAGTCATAGAGCAAAAACTAGTCAAAAATTCTTGTCAAAAATTCAAAAGTCATAGAATTGGAAATACTGCGGAAAAATCTAGTCTTATAACAAATTAGTCATTCCAAAGCCTGTCAATTTTCCAAGTCACTAATTGATATTGGAAACTAGTCAATTTTTAGTCAATTTTCCAAAAAAAGTCAATTTCTCTCAATCTTGTCAAAAAACTTGTCGGAGTGAAAGTCTAGTCAAAAACTACCAAAATCTTGTCAAAATTCAGTCACTACAAATTAAGTTGCTCTGGTCAAAAACTCCAAGTATAATATAATCTAGTCCCAAAACTGGTCAAACAGTCATAGAGTTTTTTCCAAATAACCAAAAGTCATAGAAATATATACACTAGTCAGATTCTTAAGCTAGTGAAAAATTAGTCATTTGAACCTAAAAATCTAGTCTTTCTACAAAAAAGTCAAAATTTTTCAGTCAATTTTCATAAAACTCTAGTAAGCTTCATAGTCCCCAATTAGTCAATTGTAAAATCCTTGTCGATTTTCTAGTCATTTTTCTCAGTAATTTTGGCTCGTTTCTAGTATCTCTAGTCACCAACGTCCCATAGTACACAGTACAGCAAAATTAGTCACTGACCTAGTCAATTTCTCTGTTACTCGTGTAATCTCTTCTACTTGTATATTTGTACAACTTTGTTTTATTATCAAAGTTCCGTCCTTAGTCATTGAGAAATTCCTCTAGTCCATAGAGTATACAACTTGTTGTAAAAACCAGACTCGTTTCATCGCTTCTTCGAACAAGTGTCTTCGAAGCCAGTGCGCTATTGTTGCAATTTCTCAACAAAAAAGCCCATAAGAAGACCATAGAATCTTTGAACTTACGACTGAGGTAGTTTCCTTTGTGCGTGATTCATCCCCCATCGCCTTCTTTGTTATTGAACATCGCCAAGGGGACGCGAACCATAAGAATCCAGGTACCAAAATCGCCCTTCAAACCAGGTAGTTTCACCCCCTCAACCTCAGCAAGCAAAATCCTACAGAAAATCCAACCCTCGGCTCGTGTCGCCTGGTACAAAGAGTCATGACTCACCCTCCTCATCGGCCCATCGATTGAAACTACCTCAACTACCATTAGTCATCAAGCAAAATCTACAAATACCTCAACTCAAAGTCTTCAAAACTTGTTCAGAAATGGACAAACTAACAGCCGATTTGTACCTCCCGCCACTCAACGCTGCAGCGGCGGCAGCCGCCGCAGCGCATCTCTACAACAACAACCACCGAATCCACCAGCCTCACCACCACCAACCCGACTACTCCTCCTCCGCCATTCCGAAGCACGCAATCCATCCGTACCTCTTGGCCCTCTGGAAGCAGCAGGCTGCAGCCTTCCAACATCAGCAAGAGCAGCAGCAACATCAACACGCAGCTGCGCTCCTAAGCCATCACCATCCGCTTCTAAGTCCTCAGCAAGCGGCGGCGGCCTTGGCGATGCTGAGCCCCAAGAAGAGCGCAGCGACTTCGACGGCATCGTCGAAGTCTTCGATAGCCTCCGCTTCAGCCTTCTCGCCAGTGAGTCAGCCGGACTATGGTCTCGGACTCACTGTTCAGGACCTGACGATGCTGAAGCTCCAAGCTGCGCTTCGAAGCCCCAACAACAAAATCAACGACTTCGAAGGCTTCACCTCTGGGAAACTTCGACACAACTCTGTCGAATCCATACCGCTAACAGCCAGCAGTCCGAGCAGGTCACCGCGACCTTCAAGTCCGGAGCAGGAGACCGGAGGTCTCCTGGACCTTCGGGTCAAGCCAGGGGATGTACACCGCAAGAGGGCGCTTCCGCAAACGCCAGAAACTGGGACAAGCGCCAAGGCTATGCGTAAATCAACAACGCTTTTGAAAAGCGAGGGTGAGGTGAGTATCTGGATTTTACTATATTTTCCACAGTCAATGGGATAGTAGCGGTAGGTCGGGGGTGGGTGGGTGGAGAAATGCGCATAAGTAAGGGGGAGGAGAAAGTGAAAGCACGCCTTTAAAACACACAGTATGCAGGAATTTTTGGGGGTGAAAGCCAGCGGGTGATTTCGACGGGGATTAACTCTGAGGGAATTTCTTGTGTTACAGAACGTGGTTCCGCCGGGGACGCCTGGATTCAAGGGGGAGCCAACAGTGGCTTCCAAGAGTCTCGGCAAGAAAACTAAGGGGAAGAAACATAAAGCGATCAGAAGACTCCAGTTCGACGAGGACAAAACGTCCCCGGTTTCTGGTACGATTATTCGAGACATCAAAACGGTGAACAAAGAGCTCTTCGAAGAAAAGTATGAGGAAACAGCTTTGGGAATTCAGGTATATACGCTTAATTTTTTTTCCTCGAAAAAATCTAGAATTCTAGGCACTAACAATACGAATTTTCCAGGTCACCCGCCGCGGCGACATCGACCCTGCATTCAACACCGTCGAAGTCACCGACGAAGCGCGCGAGGAACTCGCGCGCATCGACAACAAAATAGGCGCCTACCTCTGCCGCCTCTGCGGCGAGCAGTACGACGACGCCTTTGGTTTAGCGCGCCACCGATGCGCTTGCATCGTCCATGTCGAATACCGTTGCCCTGAATGTGATAAAGTCTTCTCTTGCCCCGCCAACTTGGCTTCTCATCGACGATGGCATCGGCCGAGGGGCCAAAACGCCAAAAAGTCAGCATCATCGTCCGAGAAGAAACTTAAAATTGCCGCCAAATCCAAAAAATCCAAGGTTCTCGAAGTCGACACTTCCGAAGACTCATCATGTCCTCCGTATTCATCTGAGGACAATAACAACAACATGGACAAGGATAAGGCTTTCGGGAGCCTGAATTCAGGTGAGACTTCAAAATAGTCCCTTCGAATAGTTTCAATTTTACATCTTAAATCTACAATATTTTTAAATCTGGCGCTATTTCCTAGCAGGCCTTCTCCAAAACCTCAACTCCGGTCCTGATTCCAGCCTCACTTGCCCCATCTGTCGGCAGCTTTTCAACTCCTCCAAGGCCTTCGAAGCACATATGGCAATCCACCTTTCTTCGCTAAAATCGTCAACTTCGCTCATGATGATGGCGTCTTCGAAGTCAGCCGCCGCCGCCGCCGCCTATCGCTCGCCATCGCCAATGTCTTCTTCCGTAAGCACTCATTCGTCTTCGAACACCACAAGACTTCGAGAAGACTCTGACGATGATCCCGAAGCTGATGAAGAATCAATTCGGTTTTCCCAAATCCCACTCAAAATACGCCCCGAACCAATGTTTCCATGCCCAATTTGCCGCCAAAACTTCAAGGATCCCAGTTCACGAAGTCGCCACGTCCGTGAATGTCACGACGATAGTAGTAGTAGTAGTTTACGTAATTTTAGTCATAGCCAACATTCTGCAATGTCTTTAGTCGTTTCTAGGGATTAAAACTAGTTTGTCGTCTAGTCGTCTATTATAGATTTTAGTCGAGTTTTGTCTTGTCGTTTGTGATACGTGGAATTGTGCAATCAAAATAGCGAAATCTTGAGGTAGGCAAGAGCTTCTAGGTGAGTTGTAGGGCCAAAGGTCAAATTGCCAAAGAATACACAAATGTATACGGTTTTAGGTTTTAGAAAATTCTAGAATTCGAGGAGGTCAGCTAGTCGCAGTTGTTTAAATGACTTTGAAAGTCATTGAGTGAGTCAAAAGGTCATCGAGTGTAGTAGGGCAATTTTCATCGTTTTCACAGGGATTGAGGCGCGAATTGCGGTTTTTTCATATTACTTTCTCTCACTCTGTTTTCGAGCAGGTCAGGAACTTTCCTATTTCTTCTTCCATTTTTCAAGGTTCAGGTGTGGTCTCGACCCTCGGGTCGAAGGTCATGTATTTTATGTATAGGTGTGTTGTAGATATAGTTTATTAATTTATAAAAAAATTCGCTTTCATTTGCCCTTTTCAGGGCTTTTGTACAGGATTTGTGTATACGAAATATTTTTCAATTTTACCTTTTCTTCAGTCACTGAAGTTCATACTGGACACATTCCAAACTTGATTTAATGTATTTTTAGGCATCATAATTAATTAAGGCTTAAATTTAATGTCAAAGGTCACTTAAATGTAAAGCCAAGGCCGGGCTTGAGTGGAAATCTAGTCATGAGTGGCAACGAGCGGGCGGTTCTATTTTGAAGTGGTTCAAATATTCCTTGAAAAAAATTGCAATTTGTTAAACTTCTCTAGTCTCTCACCAGCAGGTGGAGTCACAGGTCAAAAAAGTAATTTGTAGAACGCCGGTCAAAGGTTAAAATTTAATTAATGAAAGCTGGTCAAATTCAACCCTTCTTAGATCTCATGCCCGCAGTTGTCCACACTTTAGAAAAACCATGTTAAGAATTAATTAATATTAAATTAATGGCGTCTTGTTATGTGTCTGTGTCAGTATGGTTAAGGCCTCAAACGCTTACGAGGAGATTTTGAGCTACAACAGTAGAAATTATGTTGAAGTCTCTGCTGGTGTTGCTGCATGGCTCCGTAGTAAAATTTGATGTTAATGTAAATTAATTAATATTAATTTGAGCAAGATTGTTAATTGTTAGAAGATTCAAAAATTAAGTTAAGAATGACACGCTGGCAGTGTCCACGACCTGCCGTTGTTATGGGGAGATTGTGCAGTATAATTGAGCAGGAATTGAAAAGATGCGGCGCTGTCTGCGGATCAAAGGGCCTTTTTCCAAGGTTTTTGAACAGTAGATGGCGCTCGTCTCGTTCTTGTGTTGTATAAAGTTTAGCAACGTATTTTAGCAATTAAGAAACAACTGTTAGGCAGATCAGGTGATTGGATTGAACAAAAATGCAAAAATTGTTTTGAATGTTAATTCTAGATTGATTATTCGTGTATTTGCAATTAAGGAAGCAAGCTTCAAATTTCTGAAGCTAACCGTGAAATTTAGCGGCCATATTAACAGCATTAATTAATGGGAATAATGTTTGTACATGTTGTATGTTTGTTGATAAATGTTTAATAAAATTTCTGAATTACTTAAAGTGCATCTTCGCAATTGCTGGCTATGGTTGGCTGTTCAAGCCCGTGACATCTAGCGGTCATTTAACATAATTCTTTATACTGTCGCACTGTATGGCTAACTTTCTAGATTCTTTAACAGGTAGTTTAGAGCAGAACAATGCTGATGACTTGTTTGACGATGAAATCCCAGAAGATGAGGTCAGACTCGCGTTCGAAGTTGTAAAAGCTGCCGACTTGGACGCCTCGAGGCGAAATCGCCAAGAGTTTTCGATGCAAGTGTCGGAACTTGCGCAGGACCCGCTTCGCTCTCTCAAGTCCCGCGCCGACGCCGTAAGCGCGATGATACAGCGTCGGAAATACGATGCTGGCAGCAGCGCTTCCTTGCAACGATACTGCGAGGAAAAGTGAATTGCCGCGGAAATCCAAAATGAGTACGGAAGATGTGAAGCAAACACTACAACTCAAACAGGCCAATTTGTAGAGAAATATGGCGTCTGAGTTGCCAATGTTGAAAACCCGGATTGCGACGACAAGTTCTTGCAGTCTCTGCCAGACTTGTTCAACTTGGCCGCTTGGAATTCGTTCTTTGCATCTGTAAATAAAAGTCCATTAAAGTCAAGAGTTCGATGAGCCAAAAACTTGCATTTACCTGTCGAGCAGTTGGTTTATGACGCTGTTCCACGTTTCCAAAAACAGCATTTGTGAGATAGTCACGTTGCACAATACCAAAACTGCAACAAAAAAAGACCAAAAGTCAGCGGCCGTCGTCATGACGACGAGAGCGCCGTAAGCCGGTCCAGGGGTCAAAAAGTCTTCTTCCAGAGCCCAGTTCACGGCGAACCGGAACTGAATGACCAAGTGCGGGTTGAGGGCCAGAAGAACATTCACAGCCAAAACCAATTCATAGTAAGATGGCGTGAAGATACACGCAAACCAAGCCACTAACTTGGGCGACTTGACCTCCAATTTGTGCTTGAGAATGAAATTCCACGTTGCTGCAAAGCTTCCAGTTTCGCAGGTCAAAAGTGAGTATCCCATGCAGCTCGAACCTACAAACGGAATAAAAAGTCCCATGTACAAGGGCAGGTAAAACGGGTTCCAAAACCGGTCGACGCTCAGGCTCAGGACCACAGCTCCGGCGACGAAAAGCGTGCGCAGCCATACAAGGCTGAGACTTGCAGTCCAAAAGAGACTCTTGAGCAAACTCTCGTCGACGAAGACCGTTTCGTCTTTGATACCAAAAGGCGCGCCTGAAATGAAGGAGAAGAAGCACAGTTGCTTCAAATTAGCGAGAACCGCAGTTTCGAACGTCACCGATTTCAACCAATTGATCAGATCAGCGACTGAACGCCGCACATTTCGTTTCAAAGTTCTCAGCATTCTCAGCGTTGAAAACTGTTTGCAACTGACTGTGAATTTTGAGGCTTCAAATTGGCAAGTTGAAGTCGAACTGACTGTCTTCAGGAGAACGGAGCTGCTTGTGTCTACTTCGCGAAATCGACGTGGCAAATGTTTTTCTCCGGCACGTTGGTTGGACGACTGTTATGAAAGCCATAAAGTTGATTAAAAGGCGGGAATTGTGTCGAAACTCAAAGCGCTTTTTCAATTATGTTCCGAAGTAAAGACTTGAGTTGATATAGAAAACTGACGAGAAATCGACAGGTCCAATCAGCCGCGAGCATTAAATTTTCATTTCAATTAGCTGCTTTAATACGCTCCAAGTTTATGCCAAAAACAACAACAACGCCCATAAAACCCGCTTTAATTTCAACTTTCAGCCAAACTCAACTCTCTCAGCCGCTTTTAACAAAATGAAGACAAAGAATCGTTTATTTTGGCTTTTTTGAACCGATCAAATGTTAGCCAATTTATCATTGCTTGAGACGCATTGCTATTTGAGCCAAAAAATGAAAAAACTTAAAACACACCTCCAACCCCTTAACTTATTGAAGCAAACTAACCAAAATCTATCATCCAAAACGTCATCTCTCTACAGCAAGTCGAGCAATTCAACAAAATTCTTACGAAAATTGTCATCTTCCAGCTCAAGCTCCTAAATGTTCCTTTTAGTCTTGAATTTTTTCTTCTTCAGGTTGTTCCAGCCTCGGCAATTTTAGAAACTTGCTTGTTTCCGATCCTTTTTAATGGAAACGCCGCCCACGCCCATCTCTTTCAAACAAAGGAGAACTCAAATCAGTCAGCCAATGCAGTTGAAGAAAAAAGCACAAGGAGCTATGCTTCATGTATATAGTTTTATATTCTGCTTGTTTCATACACTAATTGCACAGTAAAATGAAGGTTTTTCTGCATATAACTTTAAGATGGATTAATGTAAAAATGTACGTCATCAGTCAAGCGGGGTTTCGTTTCAAAGTTCTCAACATTTCCAGCGTTTGCGAATCAAGTCTGACGTTGAAAAAGGATGTTGAAACTGACTTTTCAAAATTTGCCCTGTTAGCAGAACCGGAAGTAGGAATGACTTGTGTTCAGTTATCGAGCTGCTCTCGCTTACTGTCGGCCTTCGACTTGCCATGTGTTTCGCCATCACGTTGACTCGACGGCTGTTTCTCAAGAAAGCCATTAACTCGATTAAAAAGTGTTGTCCATGTAACCATAGGCTTTGTTCGTTAGGATTCGCACGTAAGCCTTATCAGCCCCGAACATTAAATATTCTTATTTCATTAGCGACTTTTTAATCAATCCGCCTGTCGATCCGTGTCGCTCAAACCAAGCATTTCCACACAACGTATTCGAGCTCCTGTGAAATCAAGCCTATAGCAATTTTTCAGAATTCCTACAATAATTTCACGCCCGAAAAATAGTGTCATTATCCAGCCAGCCCGACCATTCGAAATGTATTTCAAGGCCTCCTTTATATAGTCTAAAATCAATTTTAAAAACCATCGGTCAAGGTTCATTTTTTGAATCAATTGGGCGGCAAACTATTAAACTTGAAGCTATAATCCCTAATCACTTCCAGATAAACTTGAATGATTTGGAACATGTTCTTGACATTAAATTACACAATTTTATCATTTTTAAATAAAACCAGAACATCAATCAGAAACCCATTTTCTACAAGGTTCGCCACGTGGCTTTTCCTGCTAATCTCGAAGAATTTTTGCCATATAAAAACCCCTGTTGGTCAAAATCCGTCTTCATTTAACCAGTTGAGTTTCAGAGCGTCCAAGATGAAGTCCTTCGCAATCCTAACTTTCGCTGTGATAGCAGTACTTACCGCCGCACGCGGAGCTCCCGCTGCGCCCTCTGCCGACCGTAAGTTTCTCAAAATATACTTTCACCCTCGAAACCTTTCTTCAAATTTCAACTTTCCCGCTTTTTTCACCATAGGTCAAGTACTCCCGCTGGTCCCAACTCCCGCCCATCTCCCCGCTCAACCCCTACCTTCACCCTTCTCAGCCCTCGAACTCATCGCCCAACTCAAAAAGACATTATCCGAAATCTCCACTGCCCTCAACAAGGCCAATTCCAGACTCGAAGCCCTCATCCCCCAAAACCCAGTTCTTCAACAAGTCCAAGCGATCATCACCCAACTTGAATCTGATTCCAACCTCGTCATTCTCAAAGCCATTGGCCAACTGGGCACCGCCGGAAGCCTCGAAGAACTCATCCACATCGCCCAACTCGCCGCTTTGGAAATCAAGCAACTTATGTTTGTAGCCATGGGCAAAATCCAACAAATCATTCTCGATGGAGGCGACATCGGTGACTTGCTAGGTCAAATTCAGGATATTTACATCGACCTCTACTCAGATCTTCGGAGCGCTATTCAGCCGCTGCTCGATCTTATTGGCGGGAATCGAGTGGCGGGAACGTCCATCATCTCATCCAACAGACACAAGATGTCGCTTCGCGACTGAAGGAGAATGTGCGCCAGCTCTTGTTGGACATTATTGAGCTAATTCAAAAGCCATAGATGAGTTTATTCTCGATGGTTAGTTGATGGCTATTTTTATACACATAAATGTTACAGGCAAGGAGGGCGTTTATGAGATGTTAAAAACTCATGCAATTAACTCCTTTCAGTCATAATAACAAACTCAAGTGCTTAAAATGTATCCCTAAAATACAACATTAACAAAAGTCACTTTTTAGTTACATTTCATAACCATAGTCCACGATTGACGCGCAAGTCAACAAAATTCACAAAAATCTAGCATTCGATTAATGGCAAATATACAAAAGTCTCAATTCTATTAATAACGCAATCAATACAAGCTGAAGTAGTTTAGCACTTTATAATATAACATGCCAAATGAATCGAACAGTCAATCAAACCGCTCGCAATCTACAAAGTCCATATTAGCCGCTGTCGGAAGAAATAGCACAATCAATCATCCTAACACAAGTATTTCCCAATCAAAGATCACAAGATTCAAGTTCAAGTGCCAATTGCAGTCAACAAATCAAAGATCATCGATCAATTTGCCTCTGTTCAATGTCCACAGGACAAAAATACAAACTATAAAAGCTCGACTTCAATCCCATTTCAAATCACTCCTTCTTCAGCTTCCAGTAGCTTCACAACGTTCCATAGAACTTCCAAAAGCCAGAATGAGAACCGCCGTCATTTTCGCTTTGGTCATTGCGACCTTCGTCGCTGCCACCAGCG
>JAQGBJ010004212.1:0-10737 GCA_034698345.1 Sphaeridia pumilis | reverse complement strand
ACATTGGGGAATCAGAACGGAAATCGATTTTTGACCGTTTCTAGGAGTAAGTAGCGAATGTCATGAGGCAAACAGTAAGAGAAATCGATAAGGAAATATGGGATAGGACAATCAACAGTTTTTTTGTCAATTTCGTACATGAATCTTACTTCAACTCTGAACTGGAGATGAACTACTCAAAAATTAATTTTCAAACATTCAGTGAATGATCGACAGAAATGGTTGGGTTAGGTTAGGTAAGGTTTGAAAAATTTGGCGGGAATTTTAAACCCCCTCGCTCACCTGTATATAGGAACGCTGGCGCTCCCCCGAAACCAGAGGACCATGTAGACTACGTCATCTCTTCGCGCCGAAGTCAGGTTGCAGGGAAGACCAACCCGGTGGCCGAGGACACCTTCGATTTGCGTTGTTTCTTCCGCTGAAAAAAAATACAAATCTATAGCCATTCTGCAGGAATCTTTCTTGTCGTTATCAAAAACACGTGTAAATTTCAAACGGCATTGAAATACAGCATATTTTCATGTTTACAAAGCGCTGCATTTGTGGCTTCTTCTCGTTTCCTTTTTTTGTAAACAGAGCTAGAAATCTCGACTTCAACTTCGACTCCAACCTTTCGCACTCACATTTTCAAAACTAAACTTTCAAAAACCAAATCTCTAGCGGCCAGCAGCAGCAGCTTCAAAATAATTCTAGGCTCTTCCATTTCAAAAACGAAGAGCACTTCGTTGGGCGCACTTCCTCTAACGAGGTAAAACTCCATCAGAGCTTCTTTGAACTTCAACAAAACTGCAGTCCATCAGTCTGGTTACTGTACCTTAAGCTTAACCTTTAACATTACAAAAAAGCTTGAAAATCTGTCTCTTCTTCTGCACTGTTCCTGCCGATTTCCTTGCTTCTGCCGTTGCTGCTGCAGCTGCCTGCAGTCATTACAGAACTCAACTTCAAAATCCACTAAACCTTATACAGAAAACGTTCTCCGCCTTCGCCGCAGCACACACTTATGATGCCATCGACATTTATACAAGAATCAGGAGGTCCATTTCCAAACATTATTAAAACTACCAGACCTTTGGTTCACTTGCTTTCTTTCTCAAGGCACCAAAAGAAACCTCGCTTACTGCTACTGCAACCAGTCGATTTTGCACACAACTCAAAACTTCCCTCTGCCATTTCCCCTTCCAAGTTTACGTGTAAAAAAGTTTCTTCTTCTTCCTCTTTCCGCTCACTCCGCCCGTGTAAACTGACTGACTCCTAAAACCAACTCGTTGAATCATGTAGAGAAAAAGAGACGTAATGAAAAATACATTACCCATATATAGCACCAGCCCTCACACATGTACTAAATTCTTCTCCGATGGAAAAGATTGGGATTTTATGCCTGAGCCCCTAAAAAATTCATGCAGAAATGAGGAAATCATCTATGCGTCTTTCTGAGAAAATGGCCGCATTTTATCAAAGCTTTCCAAGTCCCAACTTTATCCAACCAGCTTCACACGACCAATCCATTTCCGCTTTCGGACCGGAAGTCGATATGCACCAAATCCTTGGAGCCCCCTCCCCCGGCGCGCTAAATTCAAATATTCGCGCGCCCAAACTTTAGGGCATGTATATGTTAATGGACGTGCGGTTACCACCCTTTCCCACAAGGTGAAAGTAACCAGTGGTCCATGTGATGTGACTCGAGCAGTTGGCGTGTATGTTTAAGACGCTTCTTTTTCCCACGTTCCACTTGCCCAGATTAATGCTACGCTGGGCGATGCATATGCACGGAAAGTATAGTTGCAAAGAACCTTTCAAATCTAGGCCATCCTCTGACTACTGACTGAAACGAACCGCAAAACCTCAGGAGCAGCAGCTAAACCCAGGCAGCTGAAGCTACAGAAGACGAAGACGCTGGATTTTGGACATGACGGGAATTAGCGCGGTGACATGTCACTTAAGCCGTGTCGCGCTCGTTTCACGAGTATCGCCCAAATAAAGACTCTTTTTACAGGACGCTTTGAGGGAGTTGAAAATCTCGGAAAGTTTTGTGCAACGTTGCAGAATCTTGGAAGGAGAAAGTTTGCCCGCTGGGAAGCAATTGAGATAAGAGAAATAACGTGGAAGCGCCGCCTCCTTCTCAACGCTATATATAGTTTTTGCCTAAGTGGAAGATGATCGCCGGGTAATTTGATGGTGATTTCGGAGAACAGTTTGGCCCGGCTCCAGATACGGGATGGAACAACAGATTTCTTAACGGTGGGGAAGAGGGGTTGGGTGTGGGTGGGTGGGGGGAGTGATATTTTAATTAGCACAAGACCTTAAGGTCGTATTCGTAGTACATATTATGTACATAAAGTTTGTGTATATGTACATATATCCAACAGCTTTAAGGCTCGGCTGAGAGCCAAAAAATAAACACTTGGAACCTTAAGAGGAGCCACATGTATGAGCCACGTCGTTAAGTTGTTTGCCCAGCGGTCCGAATACTAATTCGTATATAGGTTTGGATTCGCAGCTGTACCCAGCGGGGCAATTTTGCCTAGAATGTGTACGTACGTACAGGCGAGCGGGCAATGAGTAATGAGGTACGATAAGAAAGATGAGAGAGAGAAAAAACATGATCCGAATTGATTACTTAATAGGCGCGTGTTAATTAAATTCCCTGTGTTTGCATCAAGGAAGCGGGGAGACGTTATATAGTAACGTCTTGTGTTTTTGAACAAGTTGGCGGCACCAAAGACGCGCCAAATTCAAACTGTGAGCGGAGAAATCAATCAGGAATTGCAAAGCTCCCCTTACACAGTGAACATAATTTAAGAAGTCGATTCGTGAGCATCGGAAAGGAGAAGGACGTAAATAAACAGAAGAAATACATGGCTCGTTTACGTAATTTCAGTCTCTCAAATCACATATCAAAGAATAGCCAACAGTAAGATAGAGATTTGAGTTTCAATTCAGTTTCTTTAGGTTACATTATCCTTGTCATAAATACACAAGAAAAAAACTGAAACATTAACTTCACTTCAACCTTGATATTCCACTTCAGAGCAGCCGTATTCTTCTGCACCCTTTTCAAAACTTTGAGTCAAACCCCTCAAACCATCAAGAATCCAGCCACAGCAACACCTTTCGCTCTCACACCACGTGGTAACCCAGCGAGCAACTTTGGAAGAGCAAAAGCGCGCGAAAATTCAAACCCCAGCGGTTTCTCAAAATGATGCGGTCAGAGTGTTGTGGTACGGAGGTATTTACTTGTAATGGTTTCTCGTTAGCCCCGTGTCTAAAAGTCCATAGTCGTCGCTCACTCTCCTGTTGGTTCAAAACTTCCCAAGTCTTTTGATGTTTTCCTTCCTTCACACTACAAGCTACGTATAATATATAAACGCACCAAAACTCTTCCAAGATTCCTCTCAACTGAAAGTTTCGTTTTCCTTCGCTAACTTCTCACACAACCAACCATTAGATGTAATGTCAACGTTAGGATTAATTACATGGCGACAACATGCCGTTTGACAAGAAAAACTAACACAAAAGTAACGACGTCGTTACCATAGAAACTCGGGCACATTCGCATAGCCAAGACCTTATGAGTTTCCATAACAGGAAATGATTGTAATTTTTCTCAATTTTTCCACGCAGTTATTTCGAGGAAACGAATTAATGAAACCTACAAACTTACATCTATTCCCAACAACAAGTAAGGTGTTGTTTGCTTTCTGAATTATCTTTTTGACAAAAAGTTTGCCAATTTCACAAGCACGAGTGTAAAAAAACTTCCAGTATTTTTTTCGTTACAGGAGCATAACAGCCCCAGCAGCACAAATTCGGCCAAAAACATAAAAGAGACGAATAGAACGAAAAGGACCAAAGTACAAAATTACACGGAGAATCTCAACAAACAGGCCATCATATTAACCCTGTGTGTAACCTCTCAAAGCTAGCCAATTCATCAAAAAGCTAATTCGAAAGAGGAAGGAAACTCATTTTCTCCAAAGCCCTTCTTCTTCTTCTCTCCCTCTTCCCCGAATAGCCTCTCGACTATAGCCGTCTTTCCTCTTTAATTTTGTGTATGTACAAAAACACGTTGCTAACAACGCTGCAACCAGCAACGCTGCTTTCTCGTCTATGCTTCAATATGAAGGCAGACCACCAAGAGCCAAAGGCAAAATACACCGCGAATTGTAAACAAGCTCATGACGAAGGCCGCCACAGGTTTCAACTGCAGGAAACGCTGCGCTGCAAGCGTTTGAAGCGTCAAAAAATACGCTCGAAAAAAACCAAAAACTTTGATCTTTTTCCACAAGTTTTTATCATCTTCAATTTTAATTTTAAAATTATGCTATCTTTTAGTGCCGTTGGGAGAAAATTTTCAAAATTCAGGGTCCACCTTCTAGTGTTTTTCACTTAACCCTTTGAAATCCTCAGGAGTCCAAAGTCCAACTCCTAACTTTTGCACTTTGTCCGCAAATCTCCTCACCTTTCTCCATATTCATGAACCCAGCTAGTAAAAACTAGCAGGACGAAGCTCGCAGCTTGTTGTTTCTGTCTTCTGTGTCCTCCCGTCGCTAACCTGTGGTCTCCAAGGGCCAAGCAATTTGAGCCTTTCTTCATCATCAGCGTCATCTTCAAAAACAAGCTCCTCTCATCTCTCCTCTCTGGAGCTTTGATACGCTGTTGCCCCAGCAGCAGCGCTTCATGTTTTCCACGGCGGGACATTTAAAACTTGATTAGGCATGCAGCATTTGAGTTTCTTCTCTCCATAGGAAACATGCAACATTTCGTCTCTCTCCTCTCAACTTGATCATGTTTCTCCACTCTTGTCCCCTCATCTCGTAGATGATCTTTCGTATACGAGATTAGACGTGTGATGGTGACATTGCATGAATATTAAATCACCAATGCCAGCATAAACTTGTTGGTTTGGTGGCCAAAAGTTTGTCCAAATACGCTTCTTTCCCTCGCTTGTATTTCTCGTCTTGAAAATTCCCAGCCACTGAGATTTTGTCAGAGAGCTGACAGAATTTAGTTGGAATCACTGACGACATGTAACCTTGACAACGTAAATCAAGCACGTTTCTCCTCGGCTGCATCCTCCAAGAACGTAAACGAAATGCACTTTCTTGCTTGCTCCGAGTCTCCTTCTCCAGAGACTGCGTATGGGAAATGAGGCGAGATTTTTTTCCGAAAGAAATAAATAAACCGGCTACATAAAACACCACAGAAGCAGCACAAAAGAAGCTTCTTGTCCTTCCTGCCCAGTGGCACAAAAAACGGGATAAATACAAAAGGGGCGCGAAGAAAACCATTATTGCGCTCATAAATAACCTTTTATCTTTGTTCAAAGGTGTTTCTTCTACGTCCGTCCTTCCGCGAGGGCTGTTAACAAATGCAGCAGCGGTCAAGGAAGGAAGCAACAATCGCATCGAACCCCCCCCCCCCGGGAAGAGACAATAAGACTTAAAAACTCTTGAGATTTAATCTTGGTTAAAAGGAATTTTTCCTACCCAGCGGGACAATTTTCTGAATTTTTCAACCCAGTATGTTAAACCTCGGAGAAATTCCAAAAAAAAATCCAAGGACAATTGTAATGGAAGACAGCAGAGAGGACACGGAAGGACTGTTGTTCAACCCAAAGTTATTGCACCTCTAAGCTCCTTTCAAAGATAAAGAAAGCGGAGCTGACGTAAGGGCTTCTACTCCATAGGACAATTGGAATGGGGTGCGAATGGGATTTGGACGGCAGAGAAATATTGCTGTACTGTGATAAGACTGTAAACAGGACCTTCGAATGTTGTAATACTTTTTTATCGGAGGGGACGAAATTTGGGAGAAAGTCTGGTGAAAGCATGGTGAAAGTCAACTTTCACCAAAATTTTGGAACCCATCGGACACATCGAGGTTAGTCTTATAGTAGCATCGAATCGAAGAAAAAAACAAGTACCATCGTCAGTCACCACGTGGGAATAACGTCAGTAGGCGCTGTGAGGTCAAAAGGTCAATCGATATATCGATATTTATTTATCCCGCCTTCCCCTCACAAATACTATCGCACACATGGTCACGCGATTCCGGCAAGAAGAAAAGTCCAAAACCTGCTGCATTTTGCAATTTCCTCAGCGCTTTCCCAACATGCACAACATGTCTAATGGTGAAAGTTAACTTTCACTTGGAGCCATAATGCGAAAATGATTGCTGGGTTGGTAAACTGGTGTAAAATTCGTCGGAAATCAATGGACACACGTACCACTTGACTATGTCGGAGAAAGCAAAAGTCCGGAGAAAGCTAGAGAAAATTGCCCTACCGATTTAATAGCCCGTTTCAACCTACTGGAAATTTAATAGAAGGAGACAATAAGACGACCAAAGAGAGAGGGAAGATGATGGCATCCGTCAATGTTGGACTCGAGAGGATGCGACGCTATTTCGTGCGCTCTTCGTTCAACCGCAACACGATCCAGACGGACGGCTACGAAACCGCGCCGAAAAGGACACGCCGGGAAATGACAAGACACCACAGCTATAGAAACACTCTGTGAGTTTTCACTCAACGACCAAAAGCCCATAACGTTTTCAATGTCCGAAGCAGATGTGAGCGGAATTCATTACATGCTTTCTCTTTCCATGAAAGCACTACAGCTCAATCGGCGGACCAAACAAGGATCCGGGTATTTGTCGGTTATTTGGTGTATACACTGCAAAATCGCAAAACTCCTCTGCTTTTTCCACGGAGCGCGCCGCGCTTTTTTTGACCCGCAGGGCAAGAAAGAGTTATTGAAGCTGCTCAGTAAGTAACGGAATTCAAACTGCGGAAGGGGAGAAGAGAAGCAAAAAGCAATCTTCAAAGACAATTCATGACACAATTGAATGTAAATCTCTGTAGATTTCCCCTCAAGCCTCCAACCGCGCGCTCTTCCAATGCTGTATCGTCAATCAGGATTCACGAGATGCTGAATTCTGATTCTTTTTCTCTCTCTTTCTCGTTTATTTCTGCGATCCCGCGTATGCGTTTCCTCAATGCTCCTTGAAGCCGATACAAGCCAGAAAAGACTTAACTTGTAAGCTTCCAGCAATTCCTCTCGTCGCTTTCCCCGAATTCCGAATGTTGGTATATAATATTGACCATAAATACCATGTCGCCACAATCTAACAAAAAATATTTGCGAACCCCGCCCCCCGCAGGTCAAAGCGTATCAAGTTTCAAAGAGCGCAAAATTCAACAGGTCACTTCTATTGCCTCCAAACCGTAGTTTGAAAAACGTTTTGGCGCCAAAACAGGTCAGGTCAGGCCAGGTCACATCAAACCTAACCTAACCTCCTCCAGGTACCCACAGAAGCAAGCCTTGAAAATTTTCGTAATTTCCCGCCAACGGGCTAATTCAAACACAAAGACCCTCTTCTCTCCCCCCTCACACTTTAATGTAACCTGCTAATAGGGTTAAGTTTTGGGTGAAAGCATGCTTTCACCTGTAAATAAGATTAACTTGGATGGACCAACACACAACACACTATAATATAGTAACCAACGCTCCTGTCTGACTGACTGAGATGAGAAGGACGAAACGTAATTAGAAATGATGGAGTGAAAGGCGCGCGTTAATATACACGTACCTTCATGCGTCCGCCATTCGGGCGAAACTCCCTCCGAGTGCGAGCATTGTGACGCGTGCATATACCAAATTGCATTTTCTTTTGTGGGTATGCACTTGTGTATATGGACTTGTCCATTATTGTGTGTATACGTCCTTGTTGTTGGCTCTTTAAATCCATTTAAAATGGTGTTGTCAACGACACATATTTCCGGAGCTTCTTCTTCCCAGCTCACAACTGACTTTCACCAGCAAACAAAGCGTCTTGCTTTGGTTGACGGAATTTGGCATTCTGCAAAACTTTGTTCTTTGTTGTATATGGTTTTTGTGTGTTCTTCTTGTTGTTATTCCGTATTCCCTCGGTCCTGGACTAAAATTTACTTCTCATTTCCCTGAGCTACAAAAGCTCTTTTATCTTTTCTTATCTCTTTTCCTAAGTGTTAGTTTCCCTCGGGCCTCCCTTAAAAACGCTGTTGCGAATGAACCAACCAACTATAGCTCTTTCCGCTCTGTACAATTCAACTTTTTGCGAGACGAACAAGCTAAAATCCCACATGTTTTCTCAGTCCCGGTTTCGCTGTGTATGTGTCTCTTTATCAGTGTTTTTGAAAGGCATCTCCTAATGTAACCGGATACATATTCACGTGTGCCACTGACACTTTTGTCGTTCGTTTTGTGCTTTCTCCTCGCGGCGGCAAGAAAGCAGGGCTGGCGAGATTTGCTACGCCGGGTATAATTTCAAGTCTTATTAAAATTTCCAGTCTCTTCCCTCGCACAATTTCAGGTAGTGTACAGCAAACTGTATAGGCGGAAACCAATTTAAACGGATATTTCGAAGGAACGTCGGGAGGCGGAAATGGCCTTTTGCGCGCCGAGACGTCAGATTTCCGCCGCCCCACAAGAGAACTCAAGAGAATCAATAAATCGTACAAAACAGAGGCGCCCCAAGGCAATGGCAATACAGCTCAGGATTTGGAAGACGTTCCAATGTATCGATGCAGTCAAAGCGCCAACGCCAAGCGCGCGCCAAATAAGCCGCAAACTCGGAACGTGTCAGAATGAGTTTCAGAGAGAAGAGAACGAGAAGCGAAATTGAATTCATCATCATCCGAATGATAAATTTTTCCTGGTTTTGTTTGTTTGTATGTATGTGGTGGTTGCATGCAATTTTGGGAGAAGCGGGAAAATGCGTGTGCAGCATGTGTGTGTGTCTTTTTCGAATAAGAAACGAGTTTGAAATGGGTTTGCTTTTGTCGGAGCGAAATGATGGAGCGGGAAGGCCAGCCAAGCTCGTGGTGGAGAATATTATTACATGACGGCAGTTTTGCTTGTTTGTGTAGCAAGCAGCAAGGAAAACAAATATTGATCCATTTCATATGTGACGGGGAAAAGGTGTCATTTGTACGTTACGTAATAATGTACACACCGGAAACATGGAGACACGCGTTTAGGAAGGAAGGACTGCAAGTTGAAATTGGAGCAATTGCGATATCAGAAAGGCAAAAATATTTTTCTGTGTCCTTTAGTAAAGGAGTGGCCCCTAGAAGAGGGGGGGGGTAATTTTAGGGGTTGGGGGGGGGTTTGGGGGGTTACCTCGGTTGAAAGTGCAAAATGGTTGTTTTGCGTGTGCAAAAATATGCTGTTGTTAAATGCCGATTACGCTGAAACTTACAATCCAGGGGTTGTCAATATCAGGTTCGAGATACACAAGATTATGAGATACTAATTTTTTCACTTTTTGAACCTTAGCGAGAGCTGGATAATTCGGGGAATGCGTATCCAAAAAGTCTATGAATGAACGCTTGGCTTCTTCTTCTACTTTATTGCCGTGTAGTTCACTGCTTTCGTGTTTTGGCAAAAATTAAAAATCCTTGATGAGAATTATGAGCCGGAGTCGGAAGTAATGTCAATAATGTGCGTAGAAGACCCAAACATTTATTATACTGAACCTATTCAAACTCTCCCGCCGTAACAAGTCCAAAACGGCAGAACGCAGCGCAGCAGCTCAATAGCTCAATACTTGCCTTAGTTGATAGTGGTTGTGGAACATGTGTTTCCTATCGCCAACATTCTGTTCTCTATCATACTTTTACTCAAATTACTCGAAACTTTTCAGTATTCATCCGGTCTATGCCATAAACAAGTAAAAACTTGCTGCTATGCTTTTACTTCTTCTGATCCGGTTCGAAGCATGTAAACTTACTTTGCGGACGGAGGGGACGCTCATAAAACTACATCGCCTGATGCGGATTAAAATCCACCGGCAAAAGTTCCCCTCGATCAAACTAAAAGCTATAATGCCACCGGCCAAGCTTATATGTCGAAGAGCTACCACAGATTTCATGGCCTACTATAACTATAACGCACACTCATCCCACGCATCCACCCAACCTCGCCATTGGCATTGACTCTTTTTAGCACAACCCGATCGTGGATTAATCCACTGGTGCAAATTAAAGAAAAACATCATTCGATGAGAACCATGATGTATAGCTATAGCTAGCTATTCCACAACGTCTCGACTTCCACGCCAAAATCAAGCCAGCCAGTCTATCGAGAAAGGTCAATGTGGAATTTTCTTCTGTGAGTAACCAAGCCAGAGGAAACAATTTTTTCTATAAAATCAAACGAATTTATTTCGCCCTGCTGAAATGGAACAGCGGATGAGTTATATTTTTCACTCTCCTCAGTTCGCCTGCAAACGATGTATAATCGCTTCCAGCCTTTCACCAACCTTTGGAGGATCCTCTGCAGCCCTTTGAAAATACATACATCGTTATGGTATTTTGGCACTGTCCAAAATAGCCCTTTCGCCAAAGGCCATAATCAAAATAGAATCCAGGCTACCAAACCAAAACACACGTGGTTTGTACGTATTGGCGCGCGGTCTCCAACCTTTGTACTATATACACATCAGCCTCGAGTTACATACGTGCAAAAAGCTAATATACACACGCCAAAAATAGCAAAACCTCGCCAAAAATAATAATAATACTAACGCCTCGTTTGGCCTTCCCGCCCACAGCTTCATTAACGTCCCATCAAATTATCGCCTGGATCTTCCTTTTTTATATACAGAAGAATATACGTTTCTTCTTGTGGGCCTGGAGCCCAAAAACGCGTGGTTCAGCTGGACACGTTCCAGCAGCTCCTGAACACGAACGACAAT
>JAQGBJ010004211.1:0-10740 GCA_034698345.1 Sphaeridia pumilis | reverse complement strand
TGTACTTGTTTACGTTTCCCATTTATCTACAGCTTAATCTTGAAAAACAAGGAAAAGATTATGGCAGCAAAAGGTCGAAAGTTGCCAAAAAGCACTGGTTCAAGTGTCGATTCTGCTCTCTCAAGTTTAATGATGGCTATTAATTATAATCTGTACTAGTGGCAATTCCTAGAAATTTTCTCTAAAAATCTTCTTTTGAAAGATGCTATGCATGAGCGTATTCAAAGGGTCAGAAGCGCGCGGCAGCGCGCGTCAGCAGCGCCGCACTGAAAGACATGGTCCATTTTGAAAACTTGACAAATGCTTTTCCTCATGACTCTGGCGGCCATGATGACAACATATTTGACAACAGCAGATTCAAGTCAGCATTTCTACCTCTACTTTACGTTTAGCTAAAGACTGAACCTAGAAAGCATAGAGCTGTGCGCTTCTATGAGTTTTATTTTTGCTCATTGAGCTGTCTGTCTCGTTCCACTCCATTAGTTTCGCCAATGGCAAACCTTTGAATTTCCGTTTCTTCTTAAACTTGACTACTTCTCCTGGAACTTGGAGGAACTACTGCCTGATAAATGTTAGCTAATAGCAACTGAGAGGCTAGGCTGAGGCTAGACGCGGATTGGCTACAACTTTCTATTAGACGATTAGTTGAATTTTCGCAAGTGCAAATTCTCAAGGCTACACTGAAACAACCATTGTTTCTACATTTGTCTCTACGATTCCCAGAAGACACTTTTGTTACGTAAAAATACACACTAGAAGAGACAACGCTAGCTGACGCTGGCCGTGAATCCGCAAAGAAGTATTCGACCGAAATGCATGGACAGGAGACTAGAAAAGACTAATAGCTTGCACATGTCACAAGTTCACGCAATTCGCTAGCTAGTAGATTCGCTAGCTTTACTAGTTTCGCTAGCCAAAATCCTAGCTGGCTCTAGAACTTATGAAACTTTGAAGTAAACAAAAGGCCTTCTTTTCTGTAGCTTTAGCTGTAAGTAGTCGCCTTGAGAATATTTGCGAAAAGTGCAAATTGTGTAACTTCATCACATTTCCCAACGAGAATATATTTTCGAGGCTTTCTTCATAATTAACAAGTTTTAATTCAAGCCAGTACAGTAGGAAAGTAGATATACAAAATGGCGTAGGCGACAGGAATTAGATACACTCACCGAACCGGTTTGTTTGGCTAGTAGCCGACTCTTCTAGCTTTCTTCTAGCAACGCTCTTCTAGCGCTCTACTGATGTAGCTATAGATTACAATCTTTTTTAATTTTCTCATTGTGTTTTTCTAGTTTCTTAGAAGCATTTTTGAGTATATTTTTAGATTCTCTGAAGAGATCTAAAGACGCTGGAATTTTTTGAAAAACTCGTAACAATTTCAATCATGTGTATATTTTTGCGGCCTTCTTGTTAGAGGCCCGGTGGGAATATTGCGAAATATTTTACTGAGCATGTGGACATGGAAAATAGATGAGTTTCGTATAATGATATTGTTGACAACCTTGTGCATGCACTTTTCTTCTCAAAAGACTAGGAGCTGAACAAATAGAAAATAGAAACATATAGAAGCTAAAAATATAAACTAGAATACCAAGTGGAATACAAAGTAGAACATTGGGTTTTTTGTATACCTGCCTGCTGACTCTTGCTTGCTTTATATTTTGCTATTTCGCTAGATACGCTTTTGCATTCTGCAGGTCTTGAACAAGTCTCATCGCTGCCGGGTGTAAGAAATTACCGACTTGTAAATAATAATAGAGAAAAGTGGTCCAGAAATCACCGCGGCCAGAAATAGCTACAGCTGAGAATGGGGATGCGCACTTGCTTCATTCACAAGTCTTTTCTCCTTTGGGTTTCTTGAAGAAATATATTTTGTTATACTGTGTCTCTAATAGTAAACCCCGGAAGCATCAAACCGCCAACTCAAATGCAACGATGGACATAAGAAGAAGAGCTCGTTGATTTTGATTTTGATATTGCGCAATTATATACATATAACGGAAAAATTGCAAAGTTAGGTGAAGAATTGGAAAAATCCCACCGCCGATGGTTCAACAAACTGGTTGCGGAAGTCTTGAATCTTGTCCTGCTGCAGCCACTGGCCTGATTTCAATCTCCGTTGAAGCGCGCGTTCACGTTCATAGTTCATAGAAGACTAGAGAATTCGATGTAATTTTAGATACAAGAAGAATTAGATGCCGGAACCGATATCCAAAACACAAACAACGAGTCTCATCCTCGTCTGAAATACTGCGAAGAAGAAGGAAAAGTTGACTGTGAGGATTATTGAGAAAAAGTGCAATATCTCAAGTTGCATCAAAACTCATGCTATTCAAACGCTAGAATCTTGTAAATAAGATGTGCGAAAAAATAATGAAGAGCCGCTATTGATATTGAAATCAACTGGTTTACTGCAGCTAAAAGCCTCGTGAGCTGACTGAGATTCTAGAAACTTGGTGCACTTTTTGGCACAACTTTGCCCATGGCATCTGTACATGAAATCTTTGGGCTTGTATATATCACCAATTGGTCAGTGGTATAAAAGCCGCTATGTATTTTTAATCAGCTGATCTCTGATCAAGGTGAAAGCACAGCCAGACAAATAGATGCGTAATCCGCAAGGTATTTAAAAACATGTTGCGGCTTACGCCGTAATTTCTCCCATGTCTATATCTAATAGCACTCGTTTTTGTAAATGTTTCGACATTAATCTCATGCCAATTTGCTATAATGCGATTAAGACATTATGCGACTATTACGCGGTTAGACAGAATTTATTACTACTGTCGAGTCGTAGAAGATATACTTTGAACTTTTAATGTGATGGTTTTGGTTGAGAGAGGTGGCAAAGTGGCAAACAAAAAATCTAATAGAATTTTATTACATAATATAGCAGCAGTAGGAGCAGTCTGTGGGAAAATTCTAATAAGACTCGTCGTAGAACATAAGAGACTGAATGGCGTCTAAAAAAGTTATATAGACTTGATATGCGCAATACAGTTTTTTCAAATCGATCTATGTACGCACAGAATACAGCAATATCCTTTAATGGATTTAATGGACGATAGCAACAGGATGAAACGAAAATATATATATCGGGATCGGATTTCCGGCTGTAATTTTCCCCCAGGTTTCAGGTTACATATAAAATAAGAGAACTACATACAACGATGATAAATATTCGAGCGGATATGGCCTTAATTTAATTTTGAAATACATGGCGCACTGTGCCTGCATATATCTGTAAAGGTGATTACTGCATTCAAAAATTGAATAGATTTGTTTGAAGAAGATGGACTAAAAAAGTGCGTTGATTATTGCTCCATAAGCTTCACCTCCAATTAAAAGCTGCTTTTGCCTATCCAACAGCTGGACGGAGGATCATAGCTCTTGTTCCGACTTGAGACAACCCAAGAGTAAGCCATGTCAAACACATGGAGCACATGTTGGAAGATACGAGAGAGAAAGCATATAATATGGCATATGGCCCTGACTGACACACACAAAGCGGATTTCAAAGAGACTCGCCTCTGCAAGTTTGGATAGTCTGGAAGCACCTGGACTCGAACAGAAAGAAGCTACACGTCTGCTTCTGATCCTTGAGAGCAGCAAGCCAAAGACTAAACTCAAACACGTGCGTATTATAGCACACGACACGTCTATAAACCAAATGCCAATCAACATCAAAAGTCAACATATAAAATACATATAAACACGGAACAGGCTGGACTCTTTCACACACGCAGCTTCACACCAGTTGATGGCCTTCAGAAGTAGGTCTTCTTCTGACCTCTGGTAGCAGCAGAAGCAGCTGATTGGAAATCATCGCAAAAGTAAAAGTGTTATCCATATGAATATATGGAATTCGCCTGCTGTTCATACCGGAAGTACGGAAGCGACCTATGATCATGATGAAACTCTATGGCTGGAACCACACCTCAATGTCCTCGCGTGCCTTGTACTCTATGGGCGGATCTTACAAAGTGTCAGCTAAACTATATGTTAAATCATAGTTTTGCGAATTTCCAAAATGGCAACCTCTGCAGCAAGTAAAACTTCCAACGTCTACTTTTTCCCCCATTTTTTCTTCTGAAATCAGCACTACCTCTTCAGCTTCAAATTTGTCTAAGATAGCGAGTGCTGGTGAGTCTGGCGCTGGATTTTTGAGAGAAAGTTGAAAAATCGTCTAAACACATGGCAATTTGCTACTAATTCGCCAATTTGCTGTCAATCCTCATGTAGTTTATATGCTCGTTAATAATTCTCAGAATCTCTATCTTCTTTTCCCCTTCTTCGACACTTTTCCCATAATAAAAATCAGCAAATATATGGAAAACTCCAGCCATAATGTGATTGATTGACAGTGAAAGGTTCTTGTTTTTACTTGTCACATGCAATCACACACACCTGTAATCAAATCCCCACACTTGAGCAGCAGTATTATATTTGCTGTAGAAAACTTGTGTTTTTGAAGGCCATGAGACTGATATTCTCACCAAAACTTTTTGATCGTGACAGGAACCAATTTACCTGATTCCATTGCTCCAAATATATAAATAATCCACACTTATAAACCAACCTAACATCGATTTGCCATTTGCCAAAGTATTTTTCGCTGCTAAGTTTTCGCTCTCACAGTCAGTCAAAACCGTCTGTCGAAAAACCAGCTAAACTTTTGTAAGTGAGACATGAAAATAAACCCGCACGACGAATCCGCAAACGGCTTTAGATCCCATGAGAATTCCATGGAATCGATAACAGCAGCAATGGCAAGGTTAAAGGGAAAAATACACCACCGCAGACTACACGAAAGTCATTGAGAAGAAAGTCATAGAAAATACACGGCATTCCAGGAACCAAGTCCATAACAGCTCAAGCTTCAGAGAAAAAAGAGAGAGAAAGCCCACACGAGCTGTCAAAGTGACGATGGGCCATTGAGAGAAATTCATCAACTCGATGGGTCACGCGAGGCTATAAGTTGCATGCTACAGCTTTCTCCAGTGGCGAAGAGAGGTGATGAGATGATGATGATATGTTGTGTGTGTATGTACGCGTGCTATCTCCCTTTCACTTCTCCTCCTCCCTCCTCCTCCCTTATAGATTTTCTTGTTTCAAATTTTCCGGCGCGCCAAATTCAAATTCGAATTTTTCAAAATGTATGTACATGTATAGGGTTAAGGAATTTTAGGGCTTACACTCTGGATTATCAAAGGTGTTATTTGAAAACCCACACACTTTGTCCCAATCTACAACCATACCAAAACTGATTGTTCAGCGCCGCAAAAACACCGCCGTCACGAATCCCCATGGTGCTTTTCAAATGGCAACTTTTCACCTGAACCTCGTCTCGCATCGAACTTTTGAGTCGCCAAATTTCAGGCTTCTCTCTGCATTTGTCTTGGTTTAAATCTGTACAAGTTTTTCACACTGTTTTTCCAGCCTTAGATTTCAAACTCCAAAAAACTTATATCACCACTTTCACCAGATTGACAACTTTCACCATCTCAATTCGTATATTTCACCTCAAAAGTCCAAACTTTTCCTCTTTTGTAAAACAGCAGCAACTACTGAATTCTTCATTACTCTTTCAGCGCTTCTATTACGTCCGCTCCGCTACCTCAAAAACCGCAACTCCAAATTCGTTCCTTCTTCTTCCAAGTTTTAGAAGCGACTGATTATCACCACAGCCTTGTTTCAACTACAAAAGATGCGAAAGAAGATGATGATCTATACACAGTAGAGACAAGTGCATTTCTCTTCTAGCTCTTTTAGATTTGGCACTAGACGATAGCACTCTTTTTCTAAATTCTAGTTTCTAGCTTCTAGTTCATCACTACACTACTACAGCCCTCTTGCCTCAATCTCTTGAATCCACAAACTTCAATGTTGATACCTACTCCCATCACATCATCAGCTTACAAGATTTTAAGGTAAACCTGGCGGCTCTTCTTCTTCTAGATTCCTAGACGACTTCTAATAGCTAGCGACGTTTAGATCCGCTCCTGTACTTATCTTCTACAAACATACACACAGGTCCGTTTGGTGTCATGCATACATAAACAAAACCATACATTTTTTCCCACTTGCCATTAGAATCTAGAACCTTGCGTCTATCTTTTAATCTAGGCTAACCTACAACAAGTGAGTCAATGATGCAAGGATATCTCGACGTTCTTTAACATGCATTTTTACATCTCTGTTACCAGGATATAATATAAACAAACGTAAGTGCCCAACCAACCTCGACCCCTTTGAGGCCCCCACGTTTCCATAGCAACGCATACATGCATTTTTATGGCTACTGATAAGCGAAATGCCTTTCGAAATTACTTGGGATTAATTTCACTGCTCTTGTTCCAATTTGCAAACACTTTGATGCTGTGATAACAATTATTATTATAGAACAAATTATAAAGTTTTTACCTGAGGAAATATTATAGAGATGATGGAATTATAGCACACACTTTTAAAAATCACTATTTTTTAAAACACTTTTTGATATCACTTGATTCAATGTTGATTTACTATGCTGCACAACCTCGATTGACAAAAGGTACTGACTGAGGGAGGAATAAGGAATTTTTAGAGCAAAGTATTGAGAAAAAGTTGATAGAATTTTAGACGAGATTTAGAAAAATAATAATAACAAGACGTTGTGTACGTATAAGGTAATAGCCGTTGGCCAAATTGCACTGACAAACGGGTGATAAGGGACAAGTGCCAGAAAATTGCTAGAGATTTTACTAGTAGACGGAGACAAGATCGTGTAGAGAAATCTAATAGAAGAGAGTGATAGAGTCGAGAGTTTTAATGAAAAGTAATATAGAACAAAAATAGCTGGGATATAGGATGGGACCGATGCCGAAGATGATGATGATGATGCTGTTTAAATGTAGCGCTTAAATGTTAAAAGTTAAAAAGATATGGGAGTTTTTGAAAGGTGGAAAAATTTCCTTGAAGAACCAGAGAGAGAGCGCACAGTCAAGTGCGGCGGGGATAGTGTGATTACAGCAGGACTGACTGATGGTAGACACTACAGACTTTGTAATGCTGTGAGTATAGGGGAGAAAGAGGAGAGAGAGAGAGAACCTGCTGCTGCTGGTATAATGGAGAGAATGCGGGTATTGTAATACCCGGGAGTGAAGAGGAGGAGGAGGAGGAGGAGATGGGGTTGGGTGAGGAGGAGAGGAGAGGAGAGGAGCAGTGGAGAAGAGCACGTGCGCTCCCCCTACAGGAAGAGCAGGTGAGGAGGAAAGCGGGGGAGAGAGTTGAGCGGGTTCGTACGGCTTTCACCAGGCGGCAGGAGGAGTGGGTTGCTTGCAGTAAAAAGGCCTTGATGTTTGTGCAAGTGGTTTTTTATTTGAGAAGAAGCTTAAAATTTCAAGAAGAAAAAATAAAGAAAGCTAGCATGTTTTGAAGTGAAGACAAGGTCCGATTATCCGAAAATTCCGAGAGCTGCGCCTTGAACGAAGGGACGGACGAAAGGTCTCCACCAGCGACGGCGAAGGAGCGATTCGGGATCAGCAGTAGTGGCGCCATCTGCGGGAGTTTCGGGTTGCTCGTTGGTGGCTGCCAAGGCGTTCAGATAAGCTTGAATGGCTTCTTCGGCGGCAAGGGCGGCAGAGGCTGCTGCTGGACCAGCAGATTCGGCTTCGGCTTGGGCTGCGCCTGCGCCTTCGTGATGATGTGGCATTGCGAAGGCCACGAGGGCCATGGCGAAGAGGAAGGTTGTGAGGATGCTGTAGAAGAGAAAGTTTTAAGTTAGCGTGACTTCTGAAGTGCGGCTGAAGTATTTTGGGAGTTGTTTCAAGTTGGGCTTACCTGAAGTTCATGATGAGAGAGTTGAGGTTGGGTACTTCGGTACTTGGAGAAAAGTAGATTTTTTGGTGTTGCTTGGAGGAGCTTGAAGTTGTGGATGATGACTTCGAAGGGTTTGAAGTGGCTTTTTATATGTTAGAGTTTTGAAGTTGTGGAGGTGCCACATCCGGTTTTGCCTTTGTTGTGGTACACCATGTGATAATCAAGTGGAATTCTAGAATCCAGAAACGGATGCAGCAGGTATTTTGATGGGAGTGAGCAGTTCCAAGAATGAACGAATGGAGCGACAGGTGGCGCTATTGTGTTCAAGCATATTTCGCTCTTTGTATTCGGGGACATAAAAAAGCGCTGGTCGCTTTTGACTTGACGCTTGACGCTGTCAATGCAGGTTGGATTCACAACACCTGTCAATCGCACATGTATATTATTCAGGCATGCATCAAAATGCCAATTTTGCTCATTTTTTAAGTTTTGAAACGTTCAAAGGTTATAAGTCGAGACTTCCCTTGAAAGTAAGTGACATATTCTTCAACGCTTTTGACATGTTGAGAATCCTGACAAGTCTCTGGTCAACTTCCGTGTGTCATATATGCTATAGTTTTCGAAATAAAAAACTCAGAGTCAGTCAGCTGCTCTCATTCAGTCACAAAGCTCTTACGTCCTTAGGCTCTTACAATTTCAGCCTGGTAATCATACGAAAAATCGTCATGGTCTCGAATAAGAAACTAAAAATTTTGCTTAAACATTTTCACCAAAAATCCAGAGAAACGTTCTTTCGGTTGAAATCAATTACCTTCGAAACCGCACTCCTCTGTAACCTGAAGCAACTCGAGTTTTTCTCTTCCCTCTCAGGCGCTCCCATTACCACGCATCATCAAGCGCTCTCCCTCAACACGAATCTGCTCAAGCGCGCCCTCTGGAGGACGAGCCTCGGCATCGTTTGGCTCCGCGCGCTTATTGTCGTTAGCGCTATAATTTTGAGCCTAACCTACGACAGTTTTCGGAACCCGCTTTACCTGCCTTTCTACTTACTGTTTCTTGCTGGTACTTTGACTGGTGGCGCGGTTGGACATTCGGTTCTGACCAGCGAATCGTCATGCTTCGCCACCACTTGGAACTTTATGCTCGAGCACAAATCGGAAGTTAAGCCGACCAAATTGCTGGTTTGGTTCATGTGCCTTTTCGTGCCTTCGGTTTATGTCTGCAACACGGCTTCAAACGTTCTGCTCGCCTTCAACCCACAACTGGTCATTCAGTTCCGCTTCGGAGTAGTCTGGGCGCTGGAAGAAGGATTTTTGACCACTGCTCCCACTTACTATACGCTGAGCGTGCTTTCGACACTCACTGACTTTTGGTCTTCTTTTGTCTACGCTAGTATCTGTAGCAACGTTTGTATTTTCCATATGCTTTTTTTGGAAACGTGGACGAGCGTCATGAACCAGCTTTCGAACAGGTGAATCAACGAGGTTGACCTTACAAACTTTTAATTTTTCAAAGTGCTCGGATTCGACTGAACCTTTTCTTTTTTACAGTTCCAAAAAGCCTGATGTCAGAGTCAGCCACGTCTGGCAGGTACTTCAGGAACTTGACGTCTCCCTCCGAATCTTCAACATTGGCAACGCCACAGCCGTCTTTGCATTCAAGTTAATGATTCTCACTTTGACCATTTCGTCTCTGTCTGCAATACTCATAATGGATTTTCACGACAATTCACTCCTTCAGTTTATCATGATGTACTGGAGCTTTTTGGCGACCATTTGCTACCCTGTGCTTTACCACTGTGCTCCAGCTGTCAGTTCAAGTCTTCGGAGGGCAAAACTGGAGCTCCGCAAGCTTCGACAGTTCAGCGCGAGCGACGCCTCTTTTGATCGGAGACTTCGGGCCATTTCGCCCCGAGGCGTCCAGGTCGGAGGCTTTCGAGACTTCGAGCGTGAATCGGACCTGTTATACCTCGATTTTATCGTCACTCAAGTCACTAACGCTGTACTGCTTTAGTTTGATGGTGATAAGAAAAACTGTGTTCTTTTTCACATAACTTTTAATCAAAACTTTTGCAAAAATAAATATTAAGTTCATTTTTGATATAGACATATTCACGAGCTTCAGGATTCAGTCAAAAGTCAGTCAAATCTGCTAAACTTGTGTATATACATTTTCTGAAGCTTCAACAGGAATCCATATCGGATACTTCAGTCTTCCGTGTCACCAATCGAGTTCCACATTTCTGAATAACTGATTATCACGTGTTTCAGGAGTCTCCTATCAAAAGCTGTTGTTCAGCCTCCTCCAGCTTTTGCTCCAGCTCCTCTGGGGTAAACTAACAATCAAAAGCAATCAATTAAAAGTACAATTGTCATACATCACACTCTTGTTTGAGTACAATAAAAGAGCCGTACCTTACGCTTGAACCCAGGACTTCCCTCTTCATCCCACTTGAAGATGTCCATTTCGACCGGAACTTCAAGCTCGAAGCCATGAAAGAAGGCTATCAAAATCTCCTCTATCCTGTAAGGAACCACATTGTTTTGGATCCAAGACTCATCATAAGCGCTGACCTTGATGTCCAACTTGCTCAAACCTATAAAACAAGATTTTTCATAAGTTTTCACCCAACTTCAAAATAGATGAACATTGTCTTGAAACTCACACTGAAAAGTTGATAGATTCTTGAGAAAGCCTCCAGAAACTTGTTCCTTATTAATGGCTTGAACTCTGTTCTCCATTGAGTCTTTCACGGCACCACGATCCATAAAGTGCAAGCAAAAATGCCCGAGTTTTCGAAACAGTCTACAGTCCCCCAGAATAGCGTCCAAGTAGGTATGGGAAAACCATGGCGAAGTACGGGAGACCAGGCGGAACAATTTCAAACTGAACCGGGTAACGTTGGGAAAGTGGCCTGCGATTTGTCGGAGAACGGAAACACTA
>JAQGBJ010004210.1:0-10741 GCA_034698345.1 Sphaeridia pumilis | reverse complement strand
GCTGTACCGCGCCACCAAGTCACTTTCTTGCCTCACCGAGAAGTGCGTAAAGAGCGTAAACCACTGGGCTCCTATTACCGTCGCATAGGAGCGCAGCTCTGCTGACTCGCAAATGTTCTTGAAATGGGGGGGGACAAAATTTTGTTACGTGTCGACGACGCAGCCGTTTTATGCGTAGCCATTGCGTTTACCATGTATGCACACCACCTTAAACTTGTGCGTGTACCTGGCGGAAGTGCAAGGTGTATACAATACACAAGGGAAACTGTTTTTGGTAAATGATTTCCTTGGCAAAATCCTCCGTCCGACTTGGCTTACTTGAGTAACTCAAGTTAAGGGATACGATGAGAAGATTGGAAATTAGTCAGCTGCAAATTATGATTCACAAGCCGTGGTACTTGCAATTTGCACACTTCCGCTTGACCTGCAGCAAGCGGCAAGAATTGAATTGCAGGAAATTAAAACAGTGGTCAGTAGCTATACTGACTTAAAAACTAATTGCAATTGGTGGAAATAGTGCAGAAAAGTTAATTTCTCTGTATATTTTCTTTTCTCTGTTGTTGAAATACTCGAGCTTGGAACACAAAATTCAGGTCGGCTGAAAGCCTTCAGTGTCTCCTGCTGGAGGTCCCAAAAAGGTGAAATCAGGTATCATGTCGCCGTTGCACCAAAACCTTTAGTCTCCATGTTAAATATATAAAGGGACACTTGATTGTCATAAGGGACAAGCCACAGGTAAATGTATATATGCTTGCGACAGATTTCACGCCTCATTTCGAGTCTATCCCTCATGCTGCAGACTCGCCCATTTGTCCATAAAACTCAGGTGTATTTTGTATTGGTTCCCAGAATAATATCTTCTTAAATTAGCACACTTGAAAATCCAGGTCACCAGTCTCACCAGTGGCATTTGATTTTTCTCAAGTCTGGAGACAATCCTGGAATCTTATGGACAAAGATAAAGGGATCTTCGAGGAGGCCTTAAATATCGCACTTCATTTACTACACCGCAACAACATCCCTTTAAGTCACTGTTTTCACAGACCATCTGTTCCATTTCCTCCTCCTCTTCCTCTCATCGGAAGTTTCCGAAGGAAGCCTAATGCTTCCTCCAGGGCTTCTTCTTCTTTGGTCTTCTTATTCGGCAAGACTTGAATGAAAGCCCTTGAAACCGGATGATGATGAACGGTAAAAAAACTGGTACTCATTTAAACATGAACCAGATTGTGCGTGATGATCCGAATGAATCGGCCGGAAGTAGAAGAAGGAGAGGAAGATGTTGGCGATGGGAAGTGGTAAAATCGATACGGGAACCAAGGGCTTTACCAAAGGCCTTGTTTCGTTTCAAAGTCATATGAATGACGGCTGGCGTCCTCCGCCCAAAAAGTTGCCTTAAAAACGCATCATTCTATTGCTTGCTTCTATGGCTTCTTCATTTACTGCTGGAGCGTGCCGTCATCTGGAGATGCTCCAGTTTCGTAAAAATACAATTGGAGCTGCAGGCATATGAATGAAGTGCATCTTTCGATCTTTCAGCAGCAGGCTTGTACTGGAACTTGAATGGTCCAGCATTATTAAATCTGTCAGTTCTCTCCATGTAACGGCTCCAGCTAAAAGACTTATGGACAGTCCGTAGATGGGCAACACAGCTCTTCTGACAGATGACACGCTTCCAGTTGCTGCTGCTACTGGAGAAAAATAAGGTTCCAGTAGATTTATAAACGTTATAAACGGACAGAGACGGAGTTGGTGAGTTGGTGTACAGTAGTACATGGAAAAGTCGTCTTGCGGAAAGCCATTATCATGTGATCTCAAGTAGAGAAAAACTTTCTCATCCCAAATCTTTGTTCCAGCCAGATGGGCTTTCCTCTGGAGACTTTGGAGATTGAATGGGCATTTTTTTTGAAAATGCGTGGGAATTTTTCAAGGGTCGCTGCATTTGCATCACACATGGCAGATCAAGGGCAGCCAAAAACAAGAAGTCCGTTGAAACTCCAAGAACCCAAGGGACTTGCGATATTGTATTTAAACTGTGGTCGATTGTCCGGGATTTTTAAAGGAAGCTGGAGATCGGATTGCATACATAGAGAGAGGAGAGAAAAATCCATACGAGTGATTTTTCTGCTACTAGATGGCGCTAACAGAGCAATGGTTTTGGTACAGTGTCTTTTTGGTATTGCGAGCAAACAGCCTGAGTTAGTTAGGAGAGTCATCATGAAATTGATTTAACGTTATTATGCAATAATGACGCAAAATCAAAATCACCCGTTTAATGTCACCTTTTCAATCTCGAGGGCCTGAAATCGCCGTGCAAAATCTGTGTCTCTATAGTAGCAAGAACAAGAACTGCCATGGAACGGAAATTCCAGTCGGAAAATAATTTCCTGGAGAAATCATGAGCATTCATTCCAGAGGAAATTGCTGAAGCTTGAGATTCTTATTTATAAATCTACACGTGCGGAATTGCCATTTTCTGGAAGCTGATATAATATAATGGGGAAATCCGAATCGGGTACCACACAGATTTCACTGTGTAAACATGGACGTGATGTGCTTTTCTCATATGCACACACAGCACAGCGTTAATGAAGTGCAAAGGCAGAATTGAGCAAACATTGATAGGAAATTGAATAGCGAATCTCATCGTTTTAGTTCATTATCGTTAATCAACGGTAGTTGTTTCGCCACGGTAGCAATCGTTAATCAAAAAAGTGTTTTCACAAAAAAAGAAGATTTTTTACTAAATTGATTCTCCTTCTTGGTCCCATACAGATACTTCCATAACCTACCACAAGTTCGAAGAACCACTTCCACCATCGCCCCTACTGGTGCCTTCCGCACCCGCAAAGAGTACGCCCCTCAAGGACCCTCCAACAGACCCCGCCCCCACCAGCTTCCAGCTCTTCTACCTCCAACAAAGCAACAGCGATCCTGATGACACCAAAGTCGCTCAAGAGCCCAACAACATCGAAGACCTCATCAGCTTCGTTGCTCCTCCAGCCTTCTGGGCCTCCTCGCCCACCGAAGATGAAGATAGGCTCTGGCATCGATACAACGGTTCGAGCAGCAGCCCCAGCAACAGCTCTTCTTCGACGTCCTCAGATTCTGAAGCTACTTTGACCAACGAAATCGACCTTCAGGGGCTTCAGAACGTGTCTTCTGTCGGTACTTCTTCTCCAGGCTCAGCTTCCAGTGATTCTTCAGGGGACTCTTTCGATTTAAACGACTGGGAGCCTGAGTTGATGGAAGACTCTGGAGAAGAAGGCCTTGGAAAGAAGCAAGACTTGGCCCATTGTTGCATCAAGATCGAGAAACTTGTGCCAGCTGATGCTGGCGAAGGTCAGGTGGGAAAAGATAGCAGAAGTGATTCTAGTAGTAGGTGGCAGGTTGATTTATTGTGTGAATGTGAGCTGGATAAAAGTGCAGCAGCAGAAGCAGCAGCTTCTGCTCCTGGTACACCTGTTGTTGGTCTCAGGACGAGCAGCAGTCCAGAATTGATTAGTTTTGAAGAGTTCGAACTGGAGACCCCTGACGGTCCTCAAACCTCCTTCGAAGAAGTGCCCTTTGGATCTTCGTTGATGGACCAAGGAGATACAACCGGAGCATTAGCGCTGGAAACCCAAGATTCCAGCATGGACGAGGGGCATACTGCTGCTGGAATTCCTGCTGTCCTGGAGAATGAATGGGCTGGAGATAGGATCGATCGTTTAGTGTACGCAACTGCCACCTCCGCCGGCTTTCCCCGAATATCGACCGGGAACACGACCAACTTTTCCCCGGCTGTTTGTGCTGCTGCTGCTGCTTCTTCTTCTCTTCCAGAGAGAAATCCAGTTCAACGTAGTAGTACGGATTCAGCTGCACTGGAGAAAGCTTCTCCTCGAGCCTTCTCAGCCTCGCCGTCGTCGGATACCACCGAATCTTGTTTGCTTTCTTCTTCTTCTTGTGGTCCTCTTCCTCCTCCAGCATCATCACCGTCGCCTGCTTCCCCACCAAAACACAATCAACTCAAATCATCTGTTGTTGAATCCAAACTTATTGGTGCTTCTTCAAAATCAACAAATTTCAACACTTGTTCTTCTCTCTACTCCCAATTCCATCTCGACAACAATTACAACTTTACTTCAAGCCAAAAACTACAATCTGTGATTGCCAAATTTACTCATTTGACCTCTCCCACCCGAATTTCACCATTTGAGGTCGAAATCAACAACAATATTATTATTGAGCAGCAGGAGCAGCAGGGCAACCTTGTAGTGTACCATAAATGCCCGCAACCCACATGTCTTCTCGGGAACAATCGAAAGGAGGTGAAAAAGTTGAGGAAACCCGTGAAATTAAACATTAAACATTTTACTTCGAAGAAGCCTTCATCTTCTCCAACGAAGAAGAAGAAGAGGTCACGTGACAAAGTTCACGTTTCTAGTGAGCACAGTGATAATACCGAGAGCGAAAGTGAACCTAGTGCAGTTGAATCCATCAAAGTTGAACATCCTCCGCCTACACATCATCAACACCTGAGCGATTCTGGTATTAAAACACCGGATGTTGGGAGCTCGGGGGAGGAGCTAGCAGCGTCGGTTTCCCATGACCCAAATGCTTCAGAGAGAATCCAGAATGAACTTGAACTTGAGCCGAGGTCGAAGGTCAGTGAGGAGGAGCCAGGAGACTTGAACGTGGGCGGAGCTTGTCGCAGTTCCAGTTGTAGTCCTCAGGAAGGACTTGATCCCTTGGCTGAATTTCAAGGTACGTGTATATAAATTATAGTTTTATTTTGGAATACACAAGAATTTTAAAGTACCGCCCACGATTTTAATTTGCAACAAGGCTTTTAGTGCCAAAACCGTGAAAAGTTTCCTCGGATGAGCCCAGCTCATCCATTTCATTTTCATGCTTCTTGTTTCGGGATTTTGCAAGCATGAAATGGCAACTCGAATTTCTAGAATGATGGATTAGTCTTTTTAATCATCTCCAGTCATATCAGAGAATTTCCCTTAAAGTTGCTGAGCATTAGTTCGTCAACGTCATAACCAACTCAACTCAAACAAGATTGCTGTTCTTCAGAGTTTTTTTTCTGCGGCTCATTTTGTCTTCAAATATTATTTAGGCTCCTACACACGTATATTTATATCCATATGTACATCAAAAGCCTGCACTGCCTTCGTGGAATCTTCTAGTAGCAAACCCACTTTTTCTTTGCCCAATCGTACATGAAAATACTTCAAAAATATTGTTCTTCTTCAGAGGTAAATACATGTTTGTGTTCCTTGTCCGACTATAATAAGACTATGACACGTGTTCATATGTTCCTAAAGACAATTTGCCACGTGACATGACAGCCATACAAATGCACATAAACAAGCACAAGTCAGCTTAATTGCTCCCTCTGTTAACCAAGCTTCATAATTATAATTCAATCAAGGCATTTCTGCAGTCAATTTACTTCTCCCATGTTTCTGCAACTTCCAAAATAACAAAATTTCCAAAAGCTGTTCAGTTATATATTCCACGCTCAACTTATCGAAACTTTTACCTTTTTTTTATCGAAACTTTTGGTTTCTTCATCCCACTTCCAATTCGAATACCCACAGGAAATTGAATTCGTTTCATTCAAGCACACACGACATGTGCATTTCCTGGTACATCAACAACGTCAGAAAATTCAGAAATCCTATGTAGTTGAACGGAGCCTGGATTCCAGGAATCCTGATAAATATACAGCCGAACCAAACAAACTTTCTCCATTAATCAGCCCATTAAAATAGTTTCCACATAAAATCTGCAAGCCGTTGTTGCCTTCCATCTTGTTTCGTAAACCAGCTCTTGTTACATGCTTCTATTTCCAACCTTCATCCACTGCAGTCAATGTCAATCAAAACAAAAACTGCTTAAGTGGTCACGTCTGGCTGTATGTCTGGGGCGACGTTGACTAATGTCCGTAACTTCCGGTCTCTTTAGAGCTAAACAACATTACAAAAATTCTATAGCAACAACAACAAGCACGAAAATCCCCGTGAAAGTTTGTTCCAAAAACTGAAAAACTCATGAAACTACTAGTGCAAGAAGACTACTGATTTGTATGCGAATCTCGTTTCTAGGCCAGTCATTCATATATTTCTGCCTCCTCCTGCACCAACCAATACTTTGCTATATATACACACAAGTTGAAGCAAAAGTCTGATTGCAGAAACTTTATTCGACCCTGAAAGTACGCCTATGCTTTCTCCGATCCTTCTTTCCTCTTCCTTTGGTGGTTTTACAAGTTTGCTTTCACTTTTACTTTGGGATAATCAGATGGATTCAAACAGATTTCTTATGTGATTTGAGTGGTCCACTTGTCGTCCTAGTTTTCCAGGTCTGCGACTGCGACTATAATATACACGTGAATGGATATCTGTCACTATTGAAACTTCCACTTTCTCCCGCCTCATATATTGCGTTTGTATTATAGCATCTCGTTATTTGCTTTTTAGCCGCAGTCCATATATTGTAGTAGTAAATATATATATATTCTTCACAAAAATTCTCCTGTCTAAATATACGTCAGAACTCGGAAGGCAACAAACTACCGCAAATTCCGGATGGAAAAAGTCGGCAATAAAATTTTGTGGATTCTCTCCTGGAAAAATTTAAAAGGAAAAACGTCTACGCGCGCTATGTATGTGTATATACACAACGCTGCGCTGTGGGTAACAAACCTTTTTGCTCTAGTCATAAATCACTTTAGATGAGAAAGCTCCAGGAGAGAGAGTAAAATACACAGACGAATCATGTATGCTCCATGGAAAAATCTAACGAGGAACAAGATGGAATATGGTCCCAAATCTGCACTTTATATGGTCCCTGCTCAAATTTATTATGAAGATGATCTATAAGATCATGTTATAGAGCGGAGGTCGTCGGTGGCAGGGTGAATAAAGTTGTGGCGGGAAAAATAACGTTTTGAAATTCAATGTCTCAACTTTTGACCTTGGCCCAAGAAAGACGGTGGTGGTGGCGGCGGCGGGTGAATAAAATTCATCGTCTTCTGTGCTTCTGGGTTATCGGGAGAGCGTCTATAATGTTATCTAAAGAAGCAGACTGGCTATGAGGAAAATCCACGTCGACAGCGACTTGATTGAATTATATCCGGATCAAATCTAATTTGAACAGAGCCTGGGGAGGGGATCAGATTTGATTTAATTACGAGCTAATTTCGGAAAGGTCCCAAATACAAGTGTAAGTCTAACGTCAAGTAGATCAAAGTAGAGCCTGTTACCATCAACTCAGGGGGAACATAAAAAGGGCTTTTATTAGACAATTACCACTTGGCACGTTTAGCAGCGACCTTACAGATATTAAACATAGTCTGAGAGAAAGCCCACCAGAGAATATTGAAAGGGGTAAAGAGTGAAAGGGACGGTGAGGATAACAACTGGTGGTGGTTCATAGAAATCGCTAGCTAGCTAGCTGCAATTGAAGGGAGGATTGGCGGGAGAATGAAATATAAGCGTTTAAATTGAATACTGTGATTGTGGGTCTGACACCCTGATGGAACTAGACCAATAGCTGTGAAGCTTGGAGGCACTATACCCAAAATCGCTTTTCTACAGCTTAGAAGTGTATATATAAACGCTCTTGTAGGGCTTCGACGCACACAAGATTTGCGGTAATAGCATCATTTCTCTTTTCTGCCGCAAGCTCTTGGGCAGGCAACATCCGTCCTGCCAAAGTGGATGGTTTCCACCACCAACTTACTCGGTAAGAGTAAACCGAGAGATTTCTCAGTAGCTTCTCTTTTCTATAGCCTTCGAATGGATTCAGTCGCAGTACTCGGTACTGTCGAAAAATTCGTACTTTTACTTTGTTACTTTTGTACAAATTTTTTAGGCTTTGATCTTGATCTCTCTCGGCGGAGATCTATCAAGTTTTTCCAGTATTTTAAATTCCCATGTGTTCTAGTGGCAAGGATAGTAAGCTTTTAGCTTTCATCTTTTTTAGATGTTTTAGAGCATCTTTCATTATTTTTAGTCATTAGCTCTTGGAAGAAACTTGTGGCGAATACATCATTCCTTCATTAGACTCGAGTTCATCAAGTGCATCTCGGTGCTTTGAGATGATGGGCTTTTTTGGTACTCTTCAAGTGGTAAACTTTTCGCCTTAAACTTTCCTCCCACGCTTTCCAGGTCTACCTTAAACCAACAAGGCAATGGAATTTCAAACAAAGCTTGATAGAATCAGCCCCAAAATTGGGCAAGGTTAACCTTCCTTCTATCCTCAGAGCAACTTTAAAACTTTCCTACTCAAGTCAAACTCTGTTTCCTGTCCCGCGCAGCCACCACTGCCAAGTCCCTTTCAATCTTTCTCCGACTCGGAACTACTGTTTACTGACCGGAAGATTACTGACAAAAGCTTTCCTCATAACTTTGCGAAGCTTAAAAGAGCCAAGTCTAAATAACAGCATCCTGTCATGAATACTAGATGGACAGTCCAAGAAGGAGAAGAACTGGGTGAAAGTCTATCATGTTGGAAATTGCTGAGAGAAGGAAATTCACGAAACAAATCTCATCCTCGGCATTGTTTACAATAGCCCCGCTCCTTTCTTCCTCTTTTATACAATCATGACGATGTGGTAGAGTAGTCTATCCCTGGTGTTCTGGTTGTTCTGGTAGTGAAAGTAGTTTCCCCCCTTTTATTCATGGTTTGTGCAAACACCATACTGAATATATAGGATAGGCCAAAAATACACTACGGGACCTCAGCGGTGGACTATCGAATCTGTCTAGTAGCGTGCACTGACACAGTTTAGCCAGCCTTCTTTATCCGAGAAAGCCAGGACGGGAATCTGGCGGCGAGAGCGCCCAGTCAGTACCAGCAAGCAGCAGCAGGAGAACCCAAAAAGAACATAATGATAACAACCTTCCAAACAAGATGCTCCTTACGGAGAAAGCACCCATAACAAGAAATTGCCAAGCTACCATACACATACCAACCAAGTAAAAGGAAGGAACAACTGGAAGCAAAACTATGCTTTGTGCTATATACGATAATAAATTATGTCTCACCGGCAACCAAAGAGCAGCATAGCTCAGCAACCTATTCTCCTGTTGATTTCACATCCAACTGTGGATGGATAAAGTAGGATAAATTCCATCTCTGCTCCTCTCCTATAGCTCTGCTGTAGTCCATAGAAAGTCTATTGATTTTTCATTATTCCCTTTCAACAGCAACCAACGAATCAAGGAACAGAAAAGGTGAAGACAGCAGGTGAAAGATACAACAAAAGTGAACAAAGCCTGTACACAAAGAATAGAAAGCAGGAGTCTAGTAGTACAGCTATTTGTCAGGGTCAAGAAGAATGGCTTTAGATCTTGAACCTCATTTAACATTAGGACACAACAAGTCGACCAAGGTTGAATAAGTACTAAAATACACAAGTTTTGGTGGCTACACCTACAGGTTGACCACAAAACCGAGCTTCTGCGGTTAATCAAAGTGCAAGTTTCTAGAAAATACAGGCATACTTCGGCGTGGAGCTTCTAAATTTATCTAGCTTTTGAACTAGCAATAACTATGGTTTAACCTTTTCAAATTACATTCTGTGTAGTCACTGGTCTATGAATTATGTAGAATTTTTGTAGACTCGCCCACACAATTCAAACGCCCACTCGCTGCCAGCGTTAGAAGTTATGTCTCCTAGAAGACTAGCAACTTTCTGCGTCACCCAAAATGCTATAATGCATCATCTGTACTTATCGTAATATCACTCAATTATTAACACGCTGTCATCTTAATTGAATCTTCATGGGACGACGCAACTCTTCTCTTCTTGTTGCCATCTTCGTCTTCCGTTTGCTCGATCTCTAGTACATCCGATAGTCTTTTTTAGTAACAACATTCTTCCCGTTTCCGGGCACATGCCAAGGCGGAAGGCGTGGCGTGACGTCAGAAACAGGAGCGGTTCAGTGGTCAAAATGGTCAAAACTTTGCTTAGATACTTGTTTGCGAGCTAGTTTGAGTCTTCATTGTTAATTCACAAGTCAATATGAAATTTGCTCCTGGTTCTACATACTGAGACGAGGTTTCTCGCTACCATTTAGAATCTAGGGCACACTGAAACACTGTGTTTCTCCAGAATTTAGACGGTGCCAGAGCCACTTGCAGAATAGGTCAGTAGATGGACGATGGACCAGGAAGACTTTGAAATTGCATCCAGTGGACTGGTGGTATCTACCGTTCAAGACGGACATCTGCAATAAAAACATAGTCTCTTGAGAGCATTCCTTCTGACGTGTTTCATTTCAAAAACTTATTACCTTCACCCCCAAACCGGTAACTTACCGAAAAGTAGTAGCAAAACTATGTTATTCGAAACACGTCCCTCGTAAACCACAATATTGTGACGTTTGCGGGAAGGTTTTGGCGAAATAAATAACGTTGCAATACTGGACCCTGGGGCGATATTACGCGGATCTCGTGGGAAATTGACCGTCTGTCCATGACTTATGTCCGAGTTTTTTGGTACACTCTCAGGGTGTAGTTGTATATCCATTTTGCTGTTGACGCCAGCTACGATCCAGCTGTTTTGGGATGAAACAGAGGAAACTTTTCATGAGATTTTGCGGTTCATAAAGCAAAAGTTTTGAAATTGTTGTTGTAATTTTCACCTGATGATGACAAACTTACCGTTTGCAGAAATGCACCAGAGGCATCTCGTGGCCACCGACCAGATGAGACTACGTTCAGTGTTACGTAAACCGGGTCA
>JAQGBJ010004209.1:0-10742 GCA_034698345.1 Sphaeridia pumilis | reverse complement strand
GCGTGGAATCCCTTTACGACAACCGAAGAATCAAAGTAAGTATAACATACAATTTTTACTTTAAAACTAGTAGATAACCATGTGTAAGTAAATGTTGATTATTGTGATCCTGCTGGCAATGCTTTTCAAGTTTTAATGAACTTGACATTTTTTCAGGTCCTTTACTTTGGTGCTTCACCCCTTGCGTTCAGCCCCCGTCATCAGTTGAACTGGTCTGCATTTTGCTCAGGTAGCCATTCTAAATATTCTTTGAAACTCAGCTTTTAAAATGACTACTGTCAAGTTCACTTATTGAATCTCAACTTAACTACTTCCAGGATTGATGCTGACCGGTCTACAAGGAGGAAGCAAAGCTGGCTGCCGCATCAAGCAGGAAAACCGAAAAGACTGGCATCCCGTTTGTGAAGGTGAGTTACAAATAATAATAATGGCTGAGTTAATTGTTGTTCGTCAAAGTTCAAATATCTAATTCAGGCATTGTGTTTACAGATGGAATTTTGGAAGTTCCAAACCAATCCGCAATGTCATCAATCTCCAGTGCATAGAGTTAGGATGGTTTGTGTTTGGTTTGTGCATAGTTAGTTATCATAGTTTTGTTTTAATTACGGTTTGTTGCAATGCTGTATGTAAACTTTGAAAATAAATATTTCATTGTAAACTAACTCATACGTGTGCCTCAAGTTGCAAATAGAGTACGAATCAAAATAATTTTAAATCATACGTATCATCAAGAATCGATCGCACGTACTATGACAGCATTCTAGGCTACGCTTCGTTCTTAGATTCTTTCGTACGTACTGCAAAGCTTCTGTACCGCACGGGCTTGAGTGCATCACACGTGTACCTGGTGGTGAGATAACGCTCGGTGTACCGATCGTACGTACTTTGCCGCGAGATTTTTGCTAAGCTGGGCATCAGCAGGACCCATGGAGAAAACACACACGTAAACCCAGCCTGAACGACTTGTAAAGTTGAGGAAGCTTGATGAATCTCCACAGCCGACAAACCAAGTTGCTTGTCACGAACAAGTCCATTATTGAAAACAGTCCGGGCATTTCTGGTCCACCTATAAGAAACATTACTCAGTTCGTCAGTTCACATTTATCATGATTCTTCACCTCATCAAAAAATTTCTTACGTCAAGCGTTTCATGATCGGTGTCATCATAAAAATATACAACAAGAGAACCATCGTGTTGAGGATCACATAATAAAACTGACACGAGTTCAGAAGGAGATGCAGGAAAAACAAGCCAATTTTTGCAGCAACTGGAGCTTTGCGTGGCTCTTGAAAGAGTGACGTCAGAAGCCGATGAGACTCTGGAGTCCGAAGTACACCGATTGCGTTTGTACAGGCGAAGAAATAAAGAAACTTGGTAACTCGCAGAACCCATTTCAACTTTTTCAGCCCCAAGGCCACTTTGTATTGACCTTCAAAAATTTAAAGGTTAAATTAGTTATTCTTTAAATAGAACTGGAAATGTAATGGGTCTTGTCTTTCACCTTTGAAGTTTTTGGCGAAGTAGAAGATATGATTCAGGACAGTATGAAGTTGACCGAAAGTCTCATAGTTGATCAAGAAACCGAAATTTAGGAATCCGTGGGCCATGCTCATGTACACAATGCGGACCTTGGCAAAAGTGGACGCTTCGGGGTCGTGGGCGACGTGGTAGCAGCTGTACATCAAGAAGGCGGCGTAGGTCCACATAATCGAGCACCACAAGACCTGAATGACAACTAAACGCTTGGATTTGGATTCTTCGAAAACGAAGGAGTTTTCCGCATTGCTCCATTTGTAAGGGTGGAATCCCATGCGGCGACCAAAGTTCACATAAGAGGCGAATATTTTTAAAGATGGTGCGATTTCGCCAAATACGGCGTGTTTCTTGGACTGTTTCATGATGGGTGAAAATTTATGAAATTTAACAACAGGAACTGGCGACAAAAGGAGGTGACTTGACTTGACAGAAAGTCGGGAGCATATGAGTTCTTCGTCCACGCGTCTCTCAAACGCAGTTGACACCTGTCTGGAATGGAATTCGCCCATATTGATTAGTTCTGCTCGTGTTCATTAGATGATTGAAGCACATGAATATTAACTATGCCTGGTCACGTTGTACAACCCGCTTTTGCTGTTACTAGAGCTGAGAGGTTTTACTGGGAACTAAAATTCTTCCAAACTTTAATGTCGTCAAAACAATTTTAATATCTATTAAACGAGGCATAAAAAGCTGATTGTTTTTCCGTCGATGAACTCATGTCCTTAGATATATGTTTTACTGTATAAATCCGTAAGTTTTGGCCAATTTTTGAAGCAGCTCATCTTTTTCGTTCTTGGCAAGAAAACATGACCTTGCAGCATTAAAAGTACCCCGAATAAAATGTGTTTCGTTTAGACCCCAGTTGCTCAGCAGTCTGTATTCGTCCTCAAGCCGAGTTCCAGTACAAGTTGGGTCGTCGGTGTTGACAGAGACGTTCATGTTGTCTTCGAAAAATCTGAAAATAAAATTGTTTAATTGATTTCAAGTTTCGGGCTACCTCACGAGCGATGAAACTTACTTGACTATCGGATGCGGAAAATGAGTCAGCAAAATTGACCCCGTCAAAATCGAAGACCATGGACAACACTCCAAATGGACGTTGTCATCCTTAATTCGCTGGTACACGTTGTGATCATGGATGATTCGGTAGCCGTGGCCGATACGTTCAGCATGGAGAACGTCCAATGCCGCCGTTACTTGTTCAGCAGCTCCGGACTCTCCAGCGTGGACAGTTCGGCGAATTCCTAGTTTGGCTGCAGCGTCAAAAAACTCTACAGGGTCCTTCTCCGTCATTAGTTCTGAAAAATTAATGGAAACATGAATGTATGGAAAGTTTGAAAAAATCGAATTCTAATCTGGTCTCACTTTCACAAGAAGTATTTGGCAAAGCGGCAATGTCAACGCCAACAAATCTTCCGCCATGAAAATTGGAATCTGCGACAATCTCCAATGTGTCGTCGTACCATTCCTTTTGGAATCCCCGAATCACAGTTGCAATCAGATTTCCTCTGCACCCAAAATCAGTATGGCCACGTTCGAGACCTTTGATGACTGCTGCGGTCACGTCATAGACCCATTTTCTTCGAGTTGGATCATGACCCTGGAATTTTTAAGTTAATTAAAGCATGACGCAGACGCAACTTTGTCGACAAATAGAGTCCAATTTGAGCTTGTAAAAATTAAGGACTATATACATTCAGTTTTGAATACTTACCTTAGTATGCGCTACATCATCAGGAAGGTGTAAATGGGGGCAAAATCTTGCCTCGAAGTACAGCAAACCTGAATTCGCAGCGTCCTCTACGGCTTCGTAGCCCAAACGTTCTAAAGCGCTCAAGTCTTCCCTGATGAAGGTTATACATAAATTTAAATGACATGAAACATCGGTCAAAAAGTTCATCAGGTGACTGAAACTCAGGACTTACTTCAAAACTGCAACAATAATGTCGAAAGGCTTCAAGAAGGTCTCCAGGTCCTTTGGATTCTTTGCCACTAGGTAGTCCTGCAAATGAGCGAACGAGCCTGAGCCAGGCAACTTAATTCCCTTTTTGCTGTAAAATGCCAGTTCGATTAACTATTGATTCTTGGAGTCAAAAATAAAAAGTTGTGCTCTGGACTGGGAAAAACTTGAGAGACTTACAGCGCTAATTCATATATTGTCTCATGACGCATACTTCCGTCAAGGTGAACATGTAGCTCCACCTACAAAATTCAATTTATAATTTAGGAATAGAAACTTTAAACAAACCAATAGCTTTTTAAGCTGAAGCTGAAAAACAATACCCTGGACAAAGGCGCCTGGGTCTTATACGGAGTGTCCTTGTTCCTGTTCCGTTTAACACCAATCATGATTAAACAAAATGAAAGGTTTTATTCAGCAAAGTTACAACACATTAAATTCCGGCCAGCCGGTTGAAACTTGCAAATTGAATCCTGAATCTTCTTGAGTTGCACATTCTCATGCGTTCTATATATATACTTGATTCGATCGTCCCATGATATCTAATCTTATCATTTACTTTGCAAAGCTCAACCTCAGTTTTTTTACTTTTCTGTTTATACAGCAATTTCTTCAAACCTCTCCACAAACTATGCATTAAAGCAGTTATTAAAACCACTGTAAACACAACAGTATTCCTATCAACAACATTATGCTGCTAACCACAAAAATTACGTTACATCCATTCCTCTTTTGCTTACGTAACTTTCCAGCCTCTTTGAATTTTTTCTGGTAATAGCAAACGACTTCAGATGTATCATTACAGTTTATCGGTTCATAGCCCAAAAGCCTCTGAGCCTTCTCAATGGAAAACGTATGGTACCCTCCAGATTTGTAAATTTCCGCTGGCGTCAGCAACGGCATAACCAACGTTAAAGGCCAGTGCATCGACATGAACGAAAAAACAAACATGAGCCAAAGCGGAAAATCCACTCGAGGAAATTTGTATCCTAGACCTTCAATCAGAGGTCGCATATACTCAAACATGTTGACTGGCTTGGAATCCGTAATAAAAAACGCTTGACCTCCAACAACGTCCGGCTCTGTCACCAGTTTCAAACTTGCTTTCAAATGGCCTTGAACAGCGTTCCAGATAGAAGTCATTTGAACTTTGGCTTCAGGATGGCCATAGGTGAACTTGAGGAATTTGAAGTTTTCTACTATCCGAGGTAGATGGCGCTTCTCGCCCACGCCCATAATTCCTTGTAGCCTCAGGGCACAAGTTCGCAAAGGCGGGAAAGCTGAGGATGTAGAGGAACTTTTCCTGTCAGCGGTGAGGACTAACTGTTCTGCAATGCATTTGGTCCGGGAATAGTGGTCCACATGCCGATGTAAAGGGAAGTATGGCATTTCTTCGGTCCCATCATGAATATATTGACCGCCGTATACCACGTTTACGGTACTGTAAATTTGTTAGAAGATATATTATATTCATATGAGTTCCATACTTAACAGCTGTTTAAATTTTAAAAATTACCTGGTGTATACCAAGGCTCTGACGCCTTCTTCCGAGCACGCTTGAATTACATTGCAAGTCCCACGAATATTTACCAGCTCAATCCTGTCCAAGTTTAGCTGTTCTGGCCCCGACATTCCATAAGATACTGTAAAATGATCCAAGTCTTTTGAAATTTATTTTTAATTCAAGATAAATAAATTTGAAGTACTTGCTTACCTGTATGTATCACAACGTCTGAACCTTTTATTTCATCTCGTAACTGGCCCAAGTCCAAAATGTCTACTTTTTTAAACTTGGCTTCCAATGGTCCCCATTCAAGATCCGGTTTAGCAATGTCCAAAAGCACTACTTCGTGGCCTTTTTCAGCAACATCCTTGGCAATGTGGTAACCGAGGTAGCCGCCACCTCCAATTACGACAAACTTTAATTTCCTGTTCATTTCTAATTCCAGTTAATGTACATCCTAAATAATTTACAATTTACAAGCCAATGAAATTGTCTCGAGTTTATTTTATTATCAGACAGCTGATTCCTTCCAACTTTTGTTGTAGGCAGATAACAAGTTTGACCAAGGACACTCTGAGTCCAAATCTCATGACAGATACTGTACTTCTATCTATTAAATCCATTCATCAGCTGCTTCAAGTCCTTAACACATTTATTTACACATGATACATTACAGCAAAGATCAAACGTATGTTTTATTGTTCACGTTAAATCAAATCACAACGGTAGATTCTGTCATCAAGGTAAACTGAGTAAGTGATTTACCCAACATATTTCATAATAGCAATAACAAAAGTCAGTTCTGGACTGTATAAACAAAACTTTCTCTGGACTTTGATCCAATATGATTACAAACGTATAACAAAAGACTTTTTGGCATGTACACTTTCTGAACTTGACATAGACGACATTGGTAATAGCAGTTGTTAAGTTGTTATCCACTAAACATTTATAACATCACATGCACTTATTTACCTCTAATCATCAATGGCTCGTTATACAGCTTTGAATGTACTCTTCCAAAATATAGTTTCGCACACGTACAAGTTAATTGTATTTCGCCAGCATATTTCTCATATCAACATGTATAAAATATATACACCTTTTCGAAACTGAATTTCAGCCCATTTTCTTATACACTTACATTCAATACTAGTTCGAGCATATCTGGTTCCGTCTTTGAGCATTCACACACAGCTTGTGTACCTTATTATCTGTAATACTAAAACCCTTTTTCTCTCCCCAACCCTGTCCTCATCCAATAAAATATCTTGATGACTTTTTGATGTGGCGGAATTTTTTACAGGACTAGAATTATTCGAAACAGCGTGTAGCCAATAGCCATAAGAAAATACCGATGGGAAAACATTTCCCCAATCTTTGACCAAAAAATATATTGGCATCAACATTTTTTAAGCTCCGGCTACTTTAAAAAACACTAGTAGTTTCCCCTTCTTCTTCCGAGTCCGAATCTTGATGCTGCAAATAATGCCCACTGACATCACCAAAATTACCAAAGTTATAGTCAGTATCAATACATAATTGTTTTTCTTCTTCCCGCTCTGAATCATCATTGTTATCGTCATCGTCACCATGTGCAAGGTTCATGTATACTACCAAGTCTGAATTTTCCATAATATCATCCAGTTTCCTTCGAATCGACCCAAAATCCGGCCTGTCCATCGGTTTTTCGCTCCAGCATTGGGACATGAGTGTGTATAGTTCATTTGAACAGTTTTCCGGCTGTGACATCCTGTAGCCTGATTTGAGTAGGTCGAAAATTTTAGTATTTTCTACTCCCGGGTATGGGTTCCTGAAAATACAGCAATAATGTTGTTACTAATTTACTAAATTGAGTCAATGCATTGGGTATGTAATTAGTAATTACTTACCCTCCGAAAGTTACAATTTCCCACAACAAAATCCCGTACGACCAGCTGCGGAAGGAAACAAGTTTTAGTTGATCAAATTCACATGAATGACAGCAGATGATATAGGAAGCCATTAGCTTTAGATTCATCATGAACCGCCTGTCTGTTACAGCATGACATCAAAGGAAGCAAGGCAATTTTGGTTTGTACCGACAACGACTGATATAGAAACTATCAGTCATAAAGTTACAAAGAGAAACCACGTTATAGATTCCGGCCCTAAATAACATCGGTGAGAAGTCTTTCAAGTGCGTAAAGTTACGTAACAAGTCTATTAACAAAACTGTGCTGCCTTTTGACGGCTTCTGTCTTGGCCTAAATGGCTTCAAAAAATCGAGCATTCAACTAACACGTCAGACTTTGTGGTGTAGACTTCCTGGAGCAAGCATTCGATAGCCAGCCATTTGATCGGAATCTTGCCGTTGGAGCTTTTCTTGTACCAGTTTTGCTCGTAGACATCTCGACTGAGGCCGAAGTCGGCGATCTTGAGTGTTCGGTTTGATCCTATTAAAACGTTCCTTGCGGCCAAGTCTCTGTGGACAATTCTGTTTGAGGAAAGAAATTCCTGTAAGGAGAAATATGGAATTAGACTATTTGTTGCCATTCTCCCTATATCCATTTCTATTTTTGGTTCAATCGCGTCAAACATATAGCGAATCTGAGATTGCCTGATCTCTGGTTATACCGGTTAATTGATTTCGTTAGAACAGAATTTCTTTGGCATCAGGTTCTTGCTAACCTTTGCTTCCGTCATGACTAATACCAAATACCACACCCACGCAATTTCCCACAAAACACGCTGAAATTAACTTACCATCCCGCAAGCAATCTGTCTCGCATAAGACAGCAAGTCAAGCTCGTTTATTTCCACGTGATGGTCGGCATCCTTCAAAAAGTAAGTCTCATTCGTAACCATGGTCATCCGGATTCGGGATTCTGTATAAGAAAAATCCATTTTTGACAATCCAATAATTGACACGCTCCAGCATCAAACATGTATGCAATGATTACCACTTCGAACAGGAATGCCAATAACGCCAGTAGCAGACTCGTAAGTGGAAGTGCTAGCGCTGGAGCTCTTTGAAAAGCGTGTTTCTCTGTCAGTCTTTGATTGGTTTGCCTGCAAAATTTTTTGAAGGACATGTACGAATTTTTTAAGAGTGTATGTGTGATGGGTGAAAATCTCTTGGAGCTTCTTGAACCGGAGACTCTGCAATTTCCGTTTCGTATGTCCCAAGTCCTAACCTTTCTCAAATGGCTCTGCAAATCTCCACCCTGGCAGTATTCGACGACGAGAGCTGGAACATGGGCTTTGACGATTCCGACGAGGCCAACCACGTGTTTGTGTGGTTCCAGGCTTTTGAGAATGTTAAATTCTTCCCAAAACTTGCTCGACTCTTTTTCGTCTAGTCCGTCTGCAAAAATGCCAAAAATATTTTCAGCACATTTTGTATTGCAAATACAGCAATAATTCTCATATATTCAATCATGTCGGAATCTTCAACTGGTTTATTTTCTTGCGTAAATATTTACCTCCGCGCGCCCTCTCTTCTTTGAATATTGGCTTTTTTAAATTTCGCAATATTGCCATTTTCTGCCCGGATGGAGACGCATTGCTCTTGCATCGAAGTTTACAACTTGGCTTCTCGGATTTACGCGCGGTTGGCTTTTTGATATTTCTGGACTTTCCCAAAAAGGGAACTGTTGCCCTCTCCACGAAGCTTTCTCTCCTCTAAAACATCAAGCCGTATTCTCCTCTCTCCTCCTACCAAATTACCAATTAAATTTCGCTCGACTGATCAAAGAAAAGTGCTTTCCGCAATACCATAGTCTCTTTCCACCTGCCTGCGGTTGAAGCGACCGCAAACTATTTACGCAACACATTTTCCAGCGAACCGGAAACTACTTAGCCTTTGTGCGTGTTGTAGATGAGTTTTCCTTATTATTGACATGAAATAAATAGCCCGTAACCCAAAACTTACCTCTCAATGTCTTGACAGCCACGAGCATCTTATGTCCATCCTTGTACATGACAGCTTTCCGGACAAGACCAAATGCACCTTCCCCGATTACGTCGCCCAGAACCAGAGCCCCAGAATTTATCTCCCATTTAGAAGCATACGGATCCGAAGTGGGGTCCAAGGGGAAGCTTTCCTTTTCCAGGTTCTAACAAGTAAAAAATACACATGTATATATTTTCTTTTCAAAATTTGTTGTTTGCGCTTGTCAATTCAAGAAACAGCCTCGTCAAATTTTCATTTTCAATGCCAAGATCGCCTCGTCGCTTTTCGAATACTTCAGCAAACAACAACAGCAACAAGAACCTTGGAAAATTTAGAAAATTCGGGCCTCGTTTGCCTTTCATCTTCCCACACAAGTTATGTGCATATAAGTAAATTATTTGGTTTTTGTGACCGCCTTCGTTCAGAATCAAAACAAATATTCTAGGTGTACATTACAATGCCAGGAAAGACGTCACAGCAAATATACGGCTTCCGACACTTTTGTCTAATCTGTCATTCAATTTAACACAAAGTCTGTCGGATTGTCAATCTTATTTTGCTTTCTCCAAGCAGGCTTTATGTAACGCCTGGATGAAGAAACCGTTTAAAATGAGCAGTGAACCAATAACTATATTACTATATATATGCAGTCTTGCCACAAGCTGATATGCATCAAACTGAAGAATCTCCCATCTACTCGGGATTTTATTCAAGCCGTCAGCCACATCAAAGTTACATATGCGAAAATTTCGTCAAATTCGCCAACAACGTTGTGAACAAGTAGAGGCGAATAATCAAGGGAAAATACATACCAAGACAACATTATGGTCCACAATGGAAATGAAGAGGCGGGAAATATTGCGGGAATCATAGATACGTGAAAGCGTCCGCATGTATAATACTTTGCGATTGTCATCTATTTACCAGAAGAGCCAAGTCGTGTTGATATGAGGAAACAAACACAACAAAAATATATAATATACCTGCCGAACAGGAAACTTTGACGGAAAATTTTGTTGAAAAGGGACAAAGGTATGCATAGCTTCATATACTTCTCAGAATTTATATTCACAAAGCGATTCGAGAGTGATTGTGGGTCTTCAATTTTAATTATATTGTCATTGTCGCCAACGCCCTGCGATGCTTTGAGCTCAAAATCTCTTTTGGATTTCTATTTCGTATATACTGATGAAAATTTCTGCAAAAAATGTTGTCTGAAAAGTTATCTCCTTAGATTTACATCAGCAGATTTTGAAAAGAACGTTATTTGCTTCCTAGCTTTCGTTCTTTGAAGTCAAGTGTGTAACCTTGGCTTTCATTGAGTTAACAGCGCTAAAATTGTACGGGTACTAATTTGGTGTTTTTGGGATCAAAAGATGCATACACAGACTAGAAGTGATGGAATTCTGTAGGTTTCAGAACAATCTGTTTGCTGAATATACATAAAAGTGAATTTCTTGTTTGTAACAACACCTTTTTTAAAATGCATACGGGAAACTTCAAAGAAAGTTCGAGCAGAGGTGTCTACTAGCTTCAATGATGGAAGCCTGGGGACAGAAAATCGTCTGTAGGGAATTTATTAGCTTAAATGCGTATACAGATTTAAGTTGTTGTAGCCCTTTCACTGACCTTGAACAGATATAAACTTTCGTTACAGCAATGTCAGTTTGACATACTGTCACGACAGCTGATATCAGCCCGCCGCAGGTCGTCAGATGTTATTAAATTAGAGGATTCGAGAAAGGATTGATCTGTTGATGTTGTTTACGATTCGTCTCAAAAGTTTGAAAATGTGTTTCTCAGG
>JAQGBJ010004208.1:0-10746 GCA_034698345.1 Sphaeridia pumilis | reverse complement strand
ATGATAATAATAGGAGCCTGCCGAGATTTCGTAGGTTTTGTCTAGTTGATTATGTATGCAAGGAGGAGGGGAGGATGCGGGAGCAGAGGAAAGCAAATTACAGGTGTGCAGTTATAGTGGATGAAGGCAGAGATGAGATGACTAAAATGGCTAATTTATGGTGATAGTCAGCAGATAGACCCGAATGTTGTACTTCTTCTGGTTTGACCTGGAGGGGGGTTGAGGGGGTAATATTTTGCGTAATTTTGATAAGTGGGCGTGACAGAAATGAAGACAAGATTTGAACAAAAAGTTTTTGTTATTGTTGTCAAGTTGGTAAGGAGGTGTGACGACTTGTTGACTTGTTCAAGTGCAAAGTAATGTTATGTAAGGGGATGAACTACGGGAATCTGCAAAGGCATAGTAAATATGACAATAAGATCTGTGTGGGATTAGTCTGCAGTTTTTGGATCATTTTAGAGATGGTGGATTGATGAGGCGGGATATCGACAAGCGGAGGCTTCAAGACGTGGTTCAAGTGGTGCTGTCTTGTCGGGATGAAAAACGGAGATTATGTAGCGATGATGAAAAAAGTGTGATCTAACAGGTGATACGAGGATGTCGAGAGGAGATTTTGGGGAAAGAAGTAAAGGAACAAAATGAAGAGTCTGGAAGACACAGTTGGCTGGTTCCAACAACAAACAAAAGATGGGAGAGATCTGGCGGAGGGAGATTGCGAAATGGCAGGTGAATTCAGTGAGTGAGTGAGCAAAGATGGGTTTGGGAGATTGGCGATGTTCTCGGTGGCGGCGGTGAAGGAGTTGATGGATTCATGAGGCAAAAAATTATTACCTGGTTAGCAGCAAGGAAGGAAAAGGAGGAAGGAGAGTAGCTAAATTTTGGCGGGAAAAGGGTTGGAAGAAGCCTTGGAAACGGAGTCGACAGATTTGAATCAGAGACAGACGAGGAAAAAAGGTGTCGTCTTTGGGTCTTGGTTGATGTGATGATAGCTGTTGATAAAGTGAAAATGATACGTGATTTTGAAAGGGATGAGAGACTGAAAATACATAAGTATCGAGGAATAGATAAGTTAATTTAGACGAGGGCAAATAGCGGGACATGTTGTTAGGAACAAGAAAGAAAGGGATGCGACATTGGAATGTTTGCACTTGGGATTTGAAACTGGGTTCAACTGTGTACAGCTGTGGTGTGGGAAAATGGCATTTCCGAACAAGATTATGTAAGGCGATAGGAAAAGTATATAAGAGCGGAGTAGTGGAGAGAGAAAAAGAGATAAGTATGCGGGATTCTCGTTGGGATTAAAAATTGTGGTAAAGAATTTATTTGGTGCTATTGGAAAGATGTGAATGGGAAGAAATTTAGGTTCGAATAGTTGGGTTCAAAGGGATAAAATGATATTCCTGTTAGTAAGGGAGTCTATGAAACAGAACACAGATCAGAAACTACATATAAAATTGAGTGAGTCAAAAGTCAGTCGGAGCTGTGAATAGCCTGCGGCAAATGTTTATAGTCTCGAAAAGGTTTGGAATAGACAAACAGTTTGAAGCAAGGCGTAGGTTCATGTGGTTTATCATGTTGGTTGGTGGGCCGGTTGAGATTGGAAGAAATGGGCGGTTCCCATGTTTCTCCTAATGTGATGTGAATGGACGTTAAAAAAGTTATTAAAGGAAAAGCCTAATGGATAACGTGAGTCGTCTGTTATAGGGAACAAGCTTGAACAAATCTTGGATGCATTTTTCATGAGTCTGAGGAAGTAGCTACAATATATAAAAATCGAAAGATTTAAAACTTACTGAAGCAAAATAAGAAGAAGAAGTTTTGTTGAACACATTCGAGTTAACTGGACCTTGTAGAAATTGGCAAAGATGGTAGACTATAATTAGTGTCCGATTCGTATATTTGCAAGATTGTTTGGCAAATAACGAGATGATTATATTGACCATCCACTTTTGCACAATTAGCACTTGGTATAAAAATAAATATGAAATATGACTTTGATGTTATCGTCGTTGAAATTTCACGGACGTTTGGTATCAACTATGGCGTTAAAGCCCGGAGTTTGAACTGTTTGCACTTGAGCCACTACTTGAGCCTTGAAGAAAGTTGGTCCATTAAAATGCAGCCATGTTGAACAAAGAAGAGCCGATTTTTTGGCGAATTTGCAACAGCTTCTAAACTTGTGTTGGATGGAACTGTAGGAGCTCGCTGGACAGCTGGGATGTTTGTGGAAGTGTTGGTGGGAAAAGTGGTAGGTTTTGATGTATTGGCAAAGGAAATGACGGGCTGGTGTCATTGTAATGAGTGTGTGACTTGACTGATCAAACTGGCGATGCATAATAAATGTTGTAGCTGATATATATTAAAGTTTGTTCGTGTTTACATCAAAGTTGTGTGAGCATCCGGAGAAACCGGAAAAGGAAACTAGAAGAAGAGACAATGCGATGGAATGTTTATGTGTTTTGTCTATTCGTCATCTGCTGGCTGTGATTTACCGGACATGGATAAAAGTGAATCTGGCGGATGTAATGTCTGTGCTGATGGGGCTGGAAATAATATGGAGCGCGAGTCACGTGCTAGACAATGCGTAAGCGTTAGAAGTGAGACAACAACAAGAAGAGATAAAGTGTGATTATTTGCTGCTGGAGAATCAGTGGAAGTCATTGCAATATGGCTGCAGCGGATGCTCAATTCATGTATATAATGATAGGGTTGAAGGGTTTCCGTTTCCTTTTCCGGACGCAGTTGCAACTTGGGCAATGTAAAATGGTGTGACTGTGAGTTGGGTGCGTAAAGTGTGTGTGTGGAGTTTATGAATGAATTGTGAATTTTGAGTAGGGTCAAGGGCGGTTTTGCGAAATTCTAATATATTTTGTTGTTGATTTCAGATGTCGAGACGGCCAACAGACTAAATGGAGCGGCGATTTTAAACAATAACCAAAGCAATAATAACAACAACAGCAGCGAAGTAAATGGCAGCAGCAACGTTCCAAATGCTACGACAGCGCCGACAAGTTACAGTCCACCTGAAGATGTCGGAGTTCCAGAATTTGTTGAGTACGACGGATTTAGTGGAGTCTCACTGCCTCCAGCGGCTGGGTCCAATTCGGCGACGTTCATCAATGGAGGTGAGTGCCGACACTTTTTTTGCTCTTTTCTTTTGGGTTTGCCGAAATCTGCAGGAGGTTGAGTTGATAACAGGTTGATTGAGCGTGGAAGAGGAGTCGATTCCATCCAAAAGATGTGGCTGAGATTGAAGAACATATGGCCCAAAGACTAGGTTGGGGAAGAAGGTTCGAGAGGGAAGCTTAAAATACATTACGGCGGCGGGGGTGGAAGTTTGGTTGTGTGACCGGAAATCGTGTTTATGAATGAAATTGTTTTTATATGAGAAGAAGCTAGGGCTGGAAAAGATACTTTGGGAGCGTTGCGTCATGTGGGTGAAGAAATGAAGACTTGACGGAGAAGCCTCTAAAGGTACACACGGCAAGAAGGTTATGGAAGGAAGTACGGAAATTCAAGGCTTGAACAAGAAAGAAGTTGTGAGGGAATGATATTTGAGACGATGTTTCAAACATTAAAGTATGGGAGAGGACAGGTAAATGATGATGATGATTCAGGTAAAGGAGACTTTGTGGAGCTTGAGCAACTTTGGTTACAGGAGCAGAGATATTATTCTTATTGGATATTGAAAGAAATTGTAGCTTAAACGGCATTTCTGTCTTGCAATTTCAAAGTCCAAAGAAATACTGGAGGAAGATGAGCTCAAGACTGAAGCGGAAGTCATTGGAGGACCTGTTGGTGACCTGCGTTGGAATTTTTCAGCTGGTGGAAACACATGTCAAGTAGTGGCGCATATGCCGGCGGCTTGGAGGAGTCGCCATTGCAATGAAATATTCTAAGACGAGAGAAGAAGGACATGTGTGTTTAAGTGAGTCCGAAATGGTCTACTGGGTTGCAGAAGAAGACGACCAAAAGAAGCAATTATACACTTCAAATGATGAGGCAAAAGACAAGATGGGATGAATTGGGTGTGCAAGTCCTTGTTTCTTCGGTGGACGGGGTGAATGAAAGTATGTATTGAAGGGCCAGAGAAACTGGATGTAAAAAGTAAAGTCTTGTTGGCTGGCTGATGAAAGGAACCTGTTGCTGGCTCTTTAACAACAAAGATCTTTGGAGAGTGTATGTGTATTTGTATACGTGATGAATACGTGCGTAACCAAAACCTCGACTTCCGCTAGGAGGTTTTTGTGAATGAAATTTTGGGAGCTGTGGCCCGGTCCCTTGAGTTGTGTGTTGGCTCATCGAGTTTTTGGGATAGTAAAAATCAGTGTGTTCAAACAGGATGTTGTGTATACACTGTGTATATACACAAGACCCACTTGTGGTTAGAAGAGCTGGAAAAGGCTGGAACATGTGTGCAATGCTCATCGCATGCTCTCAAGTTCCGAAGAGGGTGGCAAGGGAATGTTATTACGATGAGCTCCGGAAACGGTTCCCAAATTGGTTGGGGCAGGTTCTGTTTTTGGCGGACATTTGTTTGTGTAAGGCTCGTTAGCTCTAAAAGATGAATTCAGAGGAAGTACATGTGCGAAAAATGAGTTATGAATTTTTATGGGGATTTTGAGAAGCTTCTGGGACCGCAAAGTGCATGAAGACTGAAGGCACACTGAAGTTTGTTTATGGTGAGGAAGAAGGGAAATGATGTGCGGATGTTTAGAAGAAGGTTTAATGGAGGCTAAAGCAACATGGATTTTTTGGAATCGGTCTCCGAATGTAGGTTCGGGGTGAAGTGACAATGCTGCGGGATCCATTAGTCCAGAATTTGAAGGTGTGAAAAAGGATAGAAAGGTTCATGTGGCGGCCAGCAGACGTGGATTTCGTCACTTTACTTGTTGCACAATTACATTTTGAGATGGTGGAATTTCGTGTGTTAGCGTTAAGATTAATTGAGAGATGGTCAAGAATGGCAAATGATTAATGATGTGAAACAGAGGTAGGATTTGAAGAGTAGATTGAATTCAAGACATGGGTGCCAAAGTGGAATCCGTTTTGGTTTTACAGTTAACTGATTGTTGTTGATGAAGGTAAACGGCGCTAGAGTCTTGCAAAATTACAGGTAGTAATATTGTAAATGAAGGGGAGTTTCGTGTGTGAAACTGGACCAGGCCCACTCAACTGGTACTGGAAAAGACGACGACATTTGGAAGGCGTTTGGGAAAGTTGGTTGGTGGAAGGGGGAAAGCGTTTGTGTTTATACGAGACAAGAACATGCTGTATAAATGGAGTGGTTGAGGTGAGGGGGTGAATTTAATGCGTGGGAATTTTGTATCAAAAAGTGCATCATGGAACATTTTAGTGTATGGAGAATTGAGAAGAGGGATCCGGCAAATGATAAATTAGAAGACCTGAACGTAATAATAATGACGTTGGTGGACATGAGGGTCTTGAGTCTCACTCGGCTGTTTGATGTATGACGGACTGTTTCATAGCGATACACTTTTTGCGAAAACGTTTATAAAAATGGATAAATTAGATGGGGGAGTAGAAGAGCTGACTGAGAAGAAACGTTTGTTGCTTGTTCACAATCAGGTTTGAACCGGAAACGAAACCTGCTTGGTTACTAAAAGGGCTTGTGTGTATAATATTTGATATTGAAAAGTGCTGTAAGTTGTAGCTGTAAAAGGTAAAGGTTCTCTCGCCTGCCTGCCTCTTTTTCATTATCCACCCACGCAATTTATGATTGTCGAAGAGAAAGATTCCAATGTAGCAAGTAGCGACATAATGCAAGGTGTGGACTTGTAATTATGCGGGAATTGAGGTATTGAAGGCAAGCTAATTTCCAAGCTTTGTTGGTAACTGTAGTTCATCCGCATGCCAGAGTTCCATCCATCAGAGTTGTTATTGTACTGATGAGTTTTAATTTGGTTTAATTTAGAAAGTTGATTGTACTGTATGAGAACTTAGATGTTTATCAGAGGTGACTGTGTGAATTTACGATTCTTCCAAGACTGGTTTTTGGCGATTCCGCATTCTGTGGACAATCGGGAGGTCAAGAAGATTGTAAGCGTTTCTCTATTGTTTCTGGTCGAAATTGTTAATGAGGAAAAGCTGTATATTGGACTCGTTTCGTTCGTTGAACCAATGTGACTCTTGAAGTACGGTAAATGTGTCATTGTATAGTTGCTGTGGACATTTTTAATGAGAGAGAAGGGTAAATGTAGGAAAAATTTGTTGAATTCTGGAGTGAAGTTGGGTTGGACAGGTGGATCTAGATTCGAAGAATCATTGGAATATTTTGCTTTGTGTGTATATGTATTGCTGAGGATTTTAAGCTACTGTTTGTTTGCGACAGTGACGTGAGATTTGGTAGAGAGCAGGTAAATTATGGGGACGAGGGCTGACTGATAATGATGATCTCTCGTGATCAAGAGCGGAAATGAGCTTTGAATGTATTGGAGGGCAATACAATGGGCATGAAACAGGAGGAGAGAATCTGTTGGATTCCGAAGGCGGGGCTACATAGTGATTTTGAATAGAGTTTCGAATGGATCATCTGAGGGTTAAGTAGCTGGAGGGAGATGTACAAGGAATGGCGGTCAAAGGGCGAATCCAAGGGCTTGTTGAGGGATGGATTAATAGTGGAGCCTTGTGGGCGGATAAAGAGGAACATTTAAGCTCTTGGATGGCTTGGCTCTTGTTCAGAAATGTGTTGATGGTTTGGTAATAAAAGCGCGAGTTCCGGTCCGGATTGAGCTTGGTCTCTTGTTGTTGTTGAAAAAACAGAAGGGCATTGAGGGCACATAAGATTGAGAAGAAGGAATGAATCGGATGATGGAAAGCTGATGATGATAGTATTGGTTGAAAGCGGAGGAAAGTGTACGTATAGTTTGATGATGATGTAATCTGTAAGGGATTTTTGGCAAAGGTTTTGCAGAAATTAGCACAGCGGCAAAAGCGCATGCCTAAAAGGTCGGCTGTTGATTTGACGGTCCGAAGGTTTTATGAGGGAGAGAAAAGGCAAATGTTGATAGAAGTTTTGGATTTGTCGGTAGACAAGAAAGAATATATTTGATGTAGAGGAAAAGATAACTGCTGCGCAGCCTTGTAAACTAAAGCTGTAAACTTAAAGTGCGATGGATTTTTTAGTCTTGAAAAGTCTACTGATAGAGGCTAGATTTTATAAAATTTGTGTTTTACTTTCTTTGAGAGTTTATGAAGTATGAAGGCTGAAGGAAAGTGAAGGGCTGATTTTTGGACTGATTAAAATTCTGATTAAAATTCGGTGCGGATTCTTTGCTGGTTGGAGTGTGGGAACGTTGGTTGATTTCTCGAAATTGCCAAATGGTGGTTGATGTGAGGATGAATTTTGATTATGATGAGAGCGAAGGCGAAGAACATGTGTGTTGGTTTACAAGCATGTTGTATGTTAAGGTGGTGAAGTTATATCATGATGATTATGGCTTGTCTACTTGATTCGGATCATGACGAGGATGATGATAAAAGAGCAAAGGAACAAGTAGTAGTTGAATATTTTGATGTGTGTTTTTGGATAGGGCTTGATGATGAGGTAGGAGTAAGAGTCCATAATGGCAAAGTGTATAATAATATTTTAGGTTTCTCATTCTCACCGTACGAGTCTCTCACATGTTGTATTATATGGATTGATATATTTATATGTATACACTCACGGGGTAAGTAAATGGATAAAGGGTAAAAATTCATGGGGGAAGAAGAAGCCGCCACACAGAAGGTTGGGTTATGGAGAGAGTAACGTTGTACAGACTTGGTTAGTTAAAGCTTGGTCATCTTTCATCCCCGAGTAACTGCTGCTAGGCTGCTAAAAGTGTGTTAAAGTTGGGCTGAGCGGTATCCGAGACTTCATTGTGGGTATGAGGGACGAGGTGGAGGTATCAACATTATAGGCGCTCCTGCTCTCAAATAAGCTCAGCTTGTAAACGTGTTTGTCATTATCACGACGTAAATTGAGGGGACGAGTTACAGTTTGGGCGTTGGTGGCGAATCAAAAGTGTTTAATTTGTCTGGAACCTGAATCAGATTGCTGTGGAATTGGCAAAGGTTTGAAGTTGTTGCTGTGGGATTTTTTGGAATTAACTGCAAGTGACTGTGAGGAGTTGGGGTGAAGTGAAAGCAAGGAGAGGAGAGAAAGTCCAGTTTTGAAGGTGCTTTTTGAACGGGTTTCCGTGGATTTTTCGGTGGGAATGATCTTGTGAGGTTTTGCGAATCTGAACATAAGTCGAGTTTAAAATGTTGCAAGTACATGAAATGCCGTCGGCGAGGATGATATGGCCTGGTAAGTTTGAGTTGTATTTTGTATTAATTTTTCAAAATCTATATTGTTTATATTTTGAAATACACTGAAAGGAGCCTGGAGAGGTAGGGTGCGGGTTGAAAAAGGGTTTTGGTGTTTGTTTATATTTTTGGCTGAAAATGATGTAATTGAGATACGCACCCCAAACAGACAGAATGAGTCTGGCTAATGTTTGTATTTTTCGGTACGTTGCGTAAGACAATGAAAATTGGCACGGTGAGCTAATAACGTTGCTGAGGTGCGGAAAAGGTTTGAGTGAGTTTCGTTTTGAGAGTTTTCCTTTTGTTCCCGCAATGCTTCGTTGGGTTTACAAGACGGTTGGAATTTTGTTAAGTCTGATTGTTTCCGAGAGTTGACGACGGATTTTGTTTAAATTGGAGAAATTATGTGGAAACAAATCTTATGTTTGTATCAATCAAGGCTGTTGAGATGTAAAAATGTGAGGAATACCTGCAGATTTTGGTATCATGAAAAGGCCTATAAACGTGTTTGAATTTGACCTTACATTGTATGTTTCCATTGTACTTGTTGCTGCAAGGGTTGAGATGTCATTGAAGATTAGGTGTTGGCGTTCATTCGAGAGAGGTTGTTACGGGGTGTCAAAATGACTTGTTACTGGCTTGAGGAATACCAAGACAGTTGGATGCTGTTGGATTGACATTGGCGATTTTATCGATTCGCAGCAGCGTGAATGTCAATACAATGGTTGGACAGTGTCACGGGGTGAGTTTCCGTTTGCTGCACAAGATTGGGCTCCTGTCGGAAGCTTGTGTGCATTTGGTGGAAAAGTGGGCCACTGGACAAGCTTGAGTGGTAGCCCTGCAGGAGAAGCGAACAATGGACAAAGGGACTACTTGCATGACACGAGTTGAATTTAGCTAAGTCGTGTCTTTTGATAATTGCGTTGTTTCCTCAAGAGTCTATAGAAATGAAGGGGGTGGCGCAAGGTGAATTTTGAATGAATCATTATGCCGAGACTAACTATACAAGAAGAAAGAAAGAGTTGGGAATTTTTGGGCTGCGGAAGGACGACAGTTGGCGGCGGAACGGAAGAAGTGTTTAAGTATGGAACCGGTGGAAGTCGTCGGATAGCATAAGCTCAAGACAGTTGGTTTGAAATGAGTGACTGAGCAAGGGCTCCTTCTCCAGAGACCGGAAGGATTTCAGGTTCCTGCTGGACATGTGTGGGACTTGTGGATGTCATCATATATTAAGTATGAAGGGCCCTTAGTCCTTGGAAGTACATACTGTTGCGGTGACTTATGTCAAGGATTGTAGGGAGCGGAAGGAAGTAGGGAAATAAGCTGACATATGCTTAATATTGGAACTGGAAGAGAAGACAAAGGACCGCTGCAGGTTTTCGTGGGAGGGATAAAGCAGGGTTTGATGTGGTTAATTGTAATTATTAGACGGAAGGAAGTACACAGGTTGAGGTGTGATTGGTGCGGGGGTGGAAAAAGTACTTGCAGGTTTTGAATGGGTTGAAGTATGGCGGGAAGTTTTGGTTGCTGGAGATACGCTATTTGGAGGGCTGGAACTGTAACAGGATCGAGTGCGTGCGATGCGGCCGGATTTCCGGTGAATCAGAACAGGATCTATGTTGAGTAACCAAGGGAACGCATAGTTGAGAGCTTTTTCAGTTTGAACTTTATTGAATGTTGTTGAATTCGAAGACTGTGTGAAGGAATTAATTTTGAGCAATTACAAAAGGCGCTTGGTCGAGCTTGGTCTTTTGATAATTGCCAGGTGTGTGTATGCTAAGCGATGGAGAGATAAAAGGCCATGTTTTCTCAAGTCAGTTGGGTAAATTACTAATTGGTTAGCCGTATTTACCTTGAGATGGTATCATTTTCTGTCTGGCTTTTTGAGCTTTTAATCGTGGGGTTTTGAAGGAATATCTTGCAGACGGTATCTTGTTAATTTCTTGGAGTATAGTTACAGTAAATTGAGCCCGAATTGCAAAACAGTTTACTTGGAGTCGGACTCATGGGTTAAACCACCAAAAAAGCTATTGCCTTACAACTACGAGGTTGAAAGCGAGAATCTTGAATGTTGCAAGGGTTTGAATCTGAAGAAACTTGTCCAAATCCGATGTAAACAAAGGACTGGAAGGTAGTTTACGCCGGATCAGCTGGACAGACCCTGTGTGATTGTGAGTAGCATTTGAAGAGACGCAACTCTGCTTGAAGGCAGGGAGAGACACAGGATTAACCTGCACAGGGGCATCTAGGTTTGTTTACACTTGCTGGTTGCATGCAAAGAAATTGCATATGTTAATATGCGGGAGCGGAGGAGAGTTCATTGAAGGGCATCTTCGATCCTCCACCGCCCGCCTTCCCTTATGTTGATGGCCGCCGCACTCGCGAACTCGGACGAATGTCCTCATCACTAATTAGCGCCTCGGTCACTCGTCCAGC
>JAQGBJ010004207.1:0-10754 GCA_034698345.1 Sphaeridia pumilis | reverse complement strand
TCGGTCCACCCGTTCCGGAGATAATCGTACCACGGACAGACAGACAGACAGACAGACAGACAGACAGACGGACGGACACAGTAAACATATAAGGGAGCTAAAGCTCCCTAATAAAATGCCGAGACTTGCAGCCCAAAGAAGGCGTTTGAGCAAACTCTCGTCGTCGAAGACCGCTTCGTCCTTGAAACCAAAAGACGCGCCTGAAATGAAGGAGAAGAAGCGCAGCTGCGTAAGATTGCAAGAAACCGCAGTTTCGAACGTCACCGATTTCAACCAATAGATCGAATCAGCGACGCTCTGGCGTATGTTTCGTTTCAAAGTTCTCAGCATTTTGAACGTTGAAAGAGGTTTCATACCAGTTGAAGTTCAAATGACTCTTCTTCAGGAACGGAGCTTTCTAGGTTTAGTTTGTGAAATCGACGTGGCAAATGTGTTTCTCCGGCACGTTGGTTGGACGACTGTTATGAAAGCCAGAAAGTTGATTAAAAGGCGGGGATTGTGACGAATTCGAAGCCGGGTGTTCAATTATTTTACATGCTAAAAACAAGTCGACATAGAAGAAACACTATGACGAGTGATTGACAGGTCCAATCAGCCGCGAACATTAAATTTTCACTTCCATTAGCTGCTTTATACTCTCCAAGTTTATATGCCAACAACAACGCCCATAAAACCCGCTTCAATTTCAACTCTCAAATTCTACTCACTCAAGCTGCTTTTAACAAAATTAAGACACGGGATCGTGCTTTTATTGGCTTTATTGACCGACCAATGGTTACCTTTTTCATTTCGTTGATATCACAGTGAATTGGCCCGGGTATCTCAGAATATGATGAGACTGACTGGAAAGCTTCATCTGGTTAACTTAACTGCGTCGAAATTTTGTCCAAATCTGAGTTTTCAGGTACCACTTGTGGTACCTTCTGGTCTGCAACGTTTTTGCCCCCGAAGTTGTCTATAGCTCCCAAAGCCGATTTTGGTTTTGAGCAAATAAAATACTAAAAATAATACACTCTAAGTTAGTTGTAAGACGAGCATCTCGAGTTTCCATCGATGGGCTTTTCCCCGAAATAATCGGAGAGCCGTGTAAACATTTGAATTATATATAAACCCACGCTCTCAAACCCGACTTTTTTGACAGACAAAGAGAAATTTTCCCAAGAGAAAATTCATCCTTCAGCAGAATTCAAACCCGCCCGCTAGATGGCGCGCGCTCAATGGTTCAACGTTTGTAACCGGTCTTTCGCCAGCAGCATCACGTAATCGCGTTCGTTCATGTTCTTTCATGTAACTTTGCAAAGGAATAGGTCAGGTCAAGTTCAGTTTTCGGTTAAATTTTAGTCAATTGTTTCATTTTTAAACCTGTCAAAGACTTTTTTTGAAATTTTTGTTTCAGAATGACAGTTTTGCTCTGCCAAGTTTTGAGTGACACTGACTGTGATTCAATACAAAAGTCAAAACTGTATCACACTAAATGCAAATTCAAAACTGATTATCTAATGACTGTTTAAACAAGCAAACCTTTTCAGTGCTGGTGTGTGTCCAAATTTAAATTCACAGTCTTCTTCGTCTGTCTACGTAACAGTATTCATAAGCAAATGTAGTGTAAACATTACGGCTTTTGTTCAACTTTGATCATATGACAGCCTTTGTTTGATTTCCATTCAAGTCATGTTCACATTGAACTGCAGTTTTTTGACACAGCTTATTGCATCCTTCAGCATCCGGTTTCCAGATTCGCAAATGATATCCGCTAGCAGATCAGCTGGAGCCTGAATTTCTAGCATTTTTCGGCTACTTCAAAGAGCAATTTCGTAATTACTCACAACCACAACAATCATGACTCGATCATGTCAAAATCCCTCAACGATCTTCAAACAGATTCCTATCTCACGTCATCAAATCGAGCAACAACAATAATACCAATTCCCCAACGACTATAATTAATTGTTATCGTCATTCGCCATATCCTTTTATCGCAAAATCGCCAAACGCTTCTCATGTATCCCCAAACTTGCTACTTGTTCAAGGGCCGAGACGAGAGGATTAAAGCGACCTTGGCGCTGAAGTGCCCTTCAATTCGTGGACAAAGGGCCCTGTTCCTTGGTAGCCTTTGGACCCTACGCCGTGACCTCACTCACTCCCCTTCTATTCGACCGCCTTCTCAATTCATTAAGGGAACCGCATATCAATCCATCCGTCTAATAATGCCCGGCAAAGGGTCCTCTCTTCTCCCATTTCTCAGTCTCAGTTTGTTACTGTATTCTTGTGATTATTCTGCCGAATAATCCGGAGTCCCCGCTCTCATATCGACGTGGCATTCAAAAAATGTCGCATATGTTCCCCCATAATGTCCGGCTTGTTTTCAAACAACAAATAAGGCATATCTACTCGCCACCGCCACAAACCATTATACACATTTCAAAGGCTCCAAAGCAAAGGTCTTTTACTATGGATTTTTGTTACAATATCAAAACGACGATGATGACTGTTTTCAGTTGACAGGGATGTGAGTGAGCCCTGAATACAATAATGTCAAATGGAAACCGTGTGTCCCTTTATGAAAAGGGTCAAAATGCACGTAGCTTGTTCAGGTTACAACCAAGGAAAAAATGCAACTCTTTTTCACAGTCTTTTGTATACAGATTGTTTTGAATATGTGGATCCGATGTCAACTGTTTCAAAGTGGAACGGTTTGACACCCGCCTTGGAAATGAGCATTTGATCCAAGGAGATCTGGATATAGATGGAGTAGGAGTAATCGAAACGATTTCATCGGTGTTTGCCCATCTGATGAGTAGGATTTTGAAGATTTTCTGGCGATTATTGTAAGCGATCTGTAAGTCAAGTGAGATGGATACAGTAGTGCTTTTGGAAGCTCGAAAGGCTCCAAAAGTGTGGTGGCTCTGATGGATCTGGATCTGACCCATTTACAGTTGAGACTTGGTGGCTCCGCCAATGTCGACGGTCAAAACTATTTTAAGAAACGTGAGTAAAAAGTGACCAGCGGCTAGCTTATGAATATATTGTCAAGTTTTGACAGCTTTTTTCAAGTGACCAGGTGTTTCTGCTACCTGTCTGTCCACTGTCCGGTCGTCATGAAACGAGAAGAAGAAGACCTGCGGCTAAACTCTTGGTCATTATGCACGAGACAAGGCTTATTTTTTCATCCTCAAAAGAATATATTTTAAAAGAAAGATTTGAAAAATAAGCATTTTGGTGTAATTGTGCTGTTGCTTTTGTGTATGCCAAAAGGCATGGAACAGGTACTTGATTGGAACAAGTGACTGAAGGCTGAATACAAACCGAAGTACGGTAAAACACGTGGAAGATATTTAAGTACTTTGTGAGAGAAGTGGGAAGAGGGCGCTTCTTGGAATTTCCTGTGGAAAATTTCCAAGCTAGTGGCACCACCTTATGAGATTTTCATGTAAAAAAGCTATATAATAATGGAAATATGACAAAAAGTATATAATTTTCAACTTAAGCTTTGTGGGGTGCAAGGTGCAATTTTCTGATTAGCGCCTCATATAGCAAGCGCACTTGCCCGGCCGCCCTGCTTCGGACCCATTGATTATGTGAGAAGAGTCATTGAGTAGCGGACGCGTCTTGGACATCCATAACGTTTTCATGCACGGCAAAATGCAGTTTCGTAGTTTCGTCCAGTTAATATTAATGTTATCTATCTATAAAATGCGCTTCAACGCATATGTTTTATTATTAGCTTTTCAAGTACAAGTACAAGCGTGTATATGTAAGAGAAGCAAGCCTTTTGCCTGACCCTTTTTAAGGGCCTTAAGTCGACATAAGTCATCCGCCGCCATGGAACATTGAGTATGTACTTGAGTTGAATTAAAATAGCTTTTCTTGCTGGTGTTCCAGCCCTTAATGACTCATTAAAGCCCATAAAAATAATACGAATGAGTAAACCTGTGTGTGTCTTGTTCGTCTTGTGTGAGCCTTGAAGGACCTACTTGCCGACATGCTTTTCTGCCTACAAAGTTGGAGCTTTTGATGAGAGCCTTTGCTCGTCTATATTTTGGCTATCTATGGCTTTGATTCTACTTTTTGCGTTATCATTGATTTTTGATTATCAAGTATCCAAACGAAGCAGCTTGTGGATTTCGAAACAGATCAAGCAGCAGAAAATAGTTTGTCGATTCAACATCTGGAAGCATGGAACATCTGTGCTCTAATTAAACTTTTAACTGTACATTTTAGAACGTTTGCTTTGCTGGACTGCTGAATCACATGTTTCTGGTTGTTGATATGCAAAAGTTGTAATCAGTTTCCAGTCCCAGTCTATGCTACAGATATGGAACAGAAAACTTGAATATAATTCAACATTTAATAATACCAGCTGTATTTCATAACCTGAACATTTCACCAAGCACCGCCTACACACGCTTAACCACAATAATAGCCATAGATGCGAAATTTTCTCGATGGTTCGCATGTCTCCTTTCTTTGTCCCTTGGCTTGCGGTCAGAAGATAGGAGGCAATTAATCAAAAAGCATATAGGTAAAAGGTTACATTTTGCCCGGTTCGGCTTCATGGCTATTAACCAAGTCTGAAATTGCATGCGTTTGGACGGCGCGTGACAGTTGGAATCATGACTAATGGCTCCATTGACCGCAGCAGTTTTCTGTGTATACAGAGACCAACTCGTGCCCTTTGGCTTTTGTCATATTTCTATGTGGTTTTGGTATTTGCGTGGGCCCTGAACAAAAGTCTCTCTTTTGGTATGTAATTATATATGCGGTTCAAATGGATGTTTACCAAATTGCTGTTGTTGTTGTGGTATAATTTTTATTGGCGTCCGAGACCAGAGCCGGAGGCTGAGCCTTGATTGTTTACATGACAATTAAAAGAAGCGTCTGAAGAGAGAAACGTAGTTATTTGTACAATTTCATTCTCTTGAAAGTCACGTGATTTATTACTTTTTTTGACTAGCTGACCTCTGACCTGCTGGAGTGGGCTTGAAAACTTTGGATGGCTTCAAGGGCGGGTCGAATCGATCAAGTGAGACTGGACATAGAAGAGCATGTATTTTCAATGGTTCGGAAGCTAGCGTGAATTATGAGATGATTCATTCAGGCAGTCAGTTTCAAGTTTGGAGAACAAATATAATCCGTTGGAGGTTAAGATTAAGTTGGTTTGTGGGCACTTTTACTATGAAACCAAAGGAATTTATATGTTTAACATACAGAAAAAGTACATGGAGCATTGTTGAAAATGTTGAAGAGAAAGCGGTCAATTACAAGTGCCATAACGCACCGTGTAATGTTTCATAAATGTCAGTTCAAGTAGTTTGCTTGTGGTGGTGGTGCTTGAATGTTTTGGTATCTTTGAAGCTCGATGTTGTTGTGGAAGTCTTCAAGTGTTGGGAATGAGTAGGTTTTGAAGGGTCAGAAACTGACTGAGAAATATTTAGATTGCACCATTTGCTCCAGGTGTGGTGAGTGCATGCAAAGGCTGTAATTAAAAGTCACGTTACATTAATTATGCAAGGTGTAACTTTTGAATGTAAAAGCTAATTGTAATGAGAAAGGTAAATGCTGATGGGTGGCAGTTACACTAATTGTTATTGTTATTGTTGAGGGTGGACCATTGAGTGTATTTTTTGCTCCCATTAAAAACACAGCCTTGAGCCTTTGGTGGACACGGGCATAAAGAGAAAACGAGATGTGGCGGCATTTTCAAACGCGCGGTGATTCTTGCGTTTTCTCTTGTTTACAAAAAGACGAGAAAATCAGAGCATACGAAAAATTGGCAAATGGGGACTTTTCATAATAGTAAACGATGAGGCAGATCTCTAAATTAGTTACAGTTGATTAAAATGAGTGCTGACAAAAGGGGAAAGTTGATGAATACGGAACCACAGCTAATAGCACGTATAACAAGCTCCGTTAACCATCATAGACAGAAGACAAGGGCGAAGAAATGTGTTGTGAATCTGGGCGAATTTTTTCGTGGATGTAATTCCCGATTCACTTATGCCTAGTGCATTAGTTGAAGAATAGTTGGGAATCTCCCCTTGTCTCGTGGAAATTTGAGAGGAAACAATTCAATTTGGATCGCTTTTGTGCCGCCGACGTCGAAGTTACATGGTGAAAAATGTTGAGAGAGAGAAGCCTTTTCGTTTAGGATATTCCCCAAGGAATTGAATGCTGCTATCTAATATTCCGCTAATTTGTTCCAGCTTTTAAAGTTGGTGGTTCAATCAAATCAACTCAGCAGACTCTGACAGATTCGCAGGTTACACTATAGAATTGAGTTTTTGGCAGTTTGGCAGTTAATGTTCAGTTTTGTTTAAACTTTGTTTCCAGAATAGTGCAAGGATTCAAAACTGGAAACATCACTGTGACTGTAGTTGTACTTGGTTGATGTACTGTGTTCCCTGGAGACGGTTGCCGAAATGGAAGTATGATTCTAAATGCATCAGAAGCATCAAATTTCACGTTTTTCGCGTAGAAGCTATTAGATCCATTGTACTTTTTCTGTTTCCAGGCCCGACGTGTCAGTGAATAATTCAGTACAGTTGATGGCTGGTCCATTAGCAGTACGGAGAATGTCGTCAGTTGATGTGTTCACGTTGTATTCAAAATTCTGTGATATCAAAGTAGGAAAGGTGAGCTAGATTATTTTTGTCAGCTAACGGGACTATTGCTGCATGAATCATGTTTGAACTGTAAGCCTATCAAGTTAAGCTCTGATAGCAGGAGCTTTAAGCTTCAAGTTGAATTTTAACCAACTTGACCTTGGAAAATCTTAACTTTAATATTGATCTATTTTCTTGTTCCAGAACAGCCAATATGCAACTTTGGAGTATCTAGCAGTCAGGTCATCGTTGAAGCTCGTCGTCAGGTACTTTTGAACACACCTTGGCTGTTATAAGGATCCAGCCTTTGGAACCAGGGCCTTTTGGAAGCCCTTTAGACTGGACCTTTTGAAGGTCTCATATACTGCTGCTGGCTCTGGTACCATAAGCTAAACGGATGCAGTAGCAACTTTTGGTCCGCCCAACCCCATGCTATCAAAGGGGAGACAAGAGAGAGAATCTCATCATATGCGAGACCATACAAGAACGAGAACCAGTCGTCGGCAGATGCGCTACGGATTACATTTCTCTTAAATCTCTCATTCGAGCTTGGACCTTTGATCAGGTATGACGACGTGATCGTAGTAGTCAACTTCTGTGGATCTGAATTGTGAAATCTATTTCATCAACTGCAATTGTTCCCAATAGTTTCGAAAGAAAAGTCTAACTGAGTGTTTCGATAGCTTCACTGCTAAAAGTTCAAATTCCCCCACTTTTCTTCAGCGAGTACTTAACAACGACTTTGTCGTTGTTTTTCAAGTCAAAGTGGCTCTGCAAGGTTTTCCGACTTCCCACCACCACCACTACCTCCACCCCAACACGTTTCCGAGTCCACCGCCGTCCCGAGGATCTTCTTCAAGTACTAATTTGCCATCAAGTTTAGCCGCCATGTCAGCGTCAATGTTTGGGAAGTCGCCGTACGATTTGATGGGACAGCATCCGGCGTGGGCGAGAGAGGGGTTGGCGAGACCTCAGGATTGTAATGGGTTTCCTCCTGGTAAGTTGTTTGATTGATTGTTCGATTTTGGGAATGAGAGAGAGAGAGCATTTGAAAATTTTAAGATTTGTGTTGTAACAGTCGATTTTGATTCATCAGGTTTGGGAAGCCCCAGGAAGCAGAGACGAGAACGGACGACTTTTTCAAGGAGCCAATTGGATGTTTTGGAAGCTTGTTTTTCAAATACGAGATACCCGGATATCTTCATGAGGGAGGAAGTGGCGCTCAAGATAAATTTGCCAGAGTCTAGAGTTCAGGTAAATGAAAATACATGTTTTACAAGTTTGCTAGATACTAGAGAAAGCTTCAAGCGTTTCAAGACTATGATATTTAGGTTTTGGTGTACATTTTTTAGGGCTCAGCTTATAGGTTTGGCTCGTTGTTGTTGTTGTTTACCTGATTGAGAGTCTATTTTCAAGTTGTTTATTGTGGTAGTCGCCAGACTTGGGCATGTGGGTACTTGCAAGATGATCTGTTTTTTAAACGACTTTCTGGGAATGGACATTCGTTCATATTTCTGAGAAAGACTTAGCTTAAAAATAGACTCTCTTTGTTCATATAAGCTGTACAGTGCAAGGGGAAAATAGGACTATAATATCCCAGGCTATAGCAATTCCCCCTTGTGATAAGAGATAGTTTTTAGAGAGATCTGAGTGAGAGTCTAATGAAATTTTGCTCCTTTTCTGTAGGTTTGGTTCAAAAACCGGCGTGCAAAATGTCGTCAACAAGACCAACAGCAGAAAAGTGGATCTCCAGCAAAACGGGGCCGAGGAGCTTCAAAATCTTCGACTCCTAAGGCTGCTTCCAAATCTACTTCCAACAACAATCTGCTAAACAACAACGAAGTCACTCAATCAATTCCAGGCACCAAGTCTCTTAGCTTAGAAACCAACAGTCTTCGATCTTCAGCTTCGCAAGATACCCTGATCCTTGGCCCTCCAAACGTGACGATAAGCGGCAATCATACATCCCATCTTAACCACAACGACCATCACCTTCATCACCAAGCGCCGACTCCGCCCATGACCCAAACGGACCTCATCAAGGAAGACCCTGACTCGCCCTACGACTCGAGCCGATACATCAAGGCTGAAGAGGATAGTCCAATCAATACCAACAGTCCTCCGAATTCGTCTCAGAACTCGTCTTCAGTCGGCGAAGGGTCACCTGCTCACGTGATCAGTGGTGGTAACTATGGGACGGCGGTCAATGGGGGCGCTCTTCAGAATAGCGGGTACAGTTCAAGTCCTAGTACTTACGGCACAGAGACAGCTTATGGAGTCGCTTCAGCTTACAGCCCTTACTACGCAAATCCAGCTTTTTACCATCAGGGTCAGATCAAGTATGACTATTCGTCGCCGTACTATACCACCGGGTATCATGAAAGCTATAACCATTTGAACAGCTACTACTCACATAGTCAACAGCAACAGTTTGCAGCTACTGCTGCGTACAATAGTGGTGTTGTTCCGACGACTCAACAATCGGCTGTTGTTAGTAATCGAGATTATAGTGCTGTTAGCGATAGTTCTAAATATGAGTCGCTTCAATCTTCGTATGACCAGAAACCGAATGTTATCTTTGATCAAGTGGATCAAAAAGGACTGTGAATAGTTTCTTGATTTGTTGAACTAGAGTCCCAGTAGATTGGAGGAGTATAATTGATCGTGATGTTACTGTATGAAGCTATGCATGCCATTTAATGTATATATACCAACTTGGATATTTATTTACAATCATGTATAGTGCAATAGGTTATAGTGTTGTTTTTGTTTTTCGGTAAAAAATCGAGAGCTTATACATAGATATAGTAGAAGTAAGTACTGAATTGTACTTAATGATTGAGTTTTTCTGAGACCAACGTTAGAATACGTTAATGCATATAATAAATACAAAAGTCATGAAAAACTAAATCCAAAAGTTCAAACGTTTTTCAAAGTGCAAAATCATTGGTCAAAATGAAGAAAATACGGGCTCGAAATCATTACACAATCACCATAGTTTAAGAACATCTAAATTGCACCCTCTTTGCGGTTTAGCCTACAGAGAAAGCAAATACACTTGAGCCTGGTTTACCCCAGATAGTGGCATGTGCATAAGTGGAAAAGTCATACAGTTGTTTAGGTAGCTTGAAAAATCTTCAAGGGCTTTGGTGAATCTACATGCACACGGAGAGGCAGAAATATCAGCTATATTAAATATTCGGCGTCCGTCTGACAGACTTGGACTTCATATCCAAGTACTCTACAAATAGCAGACATAAAAGAGTTTGTGTACAACTTGACGGAAAGTCAAACAGTAATTGAGAATTAATCTACTGGAAAAGAGCAAACAGTGGGCATTCATAATTGCTATCCTTCGTGAAGTTGAAGTCGAATATTGGTTTGATGTCTAGCTGAACAGCAGCATGCCTAGAAAAAAGACGGGGCACGATTAGTTTGCAATTATTAGAACTCCAGAAATTTTTGATATTAAAATGAAATACCGAAATCCATGGTACCTCAGACGTTCCAAAGCCAACCGCGAAGCGACTTGAGAGGTGACAACTGCCCGGGAACACAAGTGTCCACATTCCCAGGCGGGCTCTTTACAATCTGGCGGAACCAGTTCAATTCGAACGACAATACTCGGTTGGAATTGTGTGGCTCAACGGAGTGGAAACGGTCGAATTGTCCCCTTTTCAATCTGAATCCTTGTCAGAAAATAATGGAGTTGGATGGAAGGCTGCCTCGTTTTTTAACGTCGTGTTTCGTCTAACCGCATTTCTTGTTGTTGACTCAATACACACTGTCAATGTTTCTTCAAGGACAGTTTTAGTGGAGTGTGCGAATTCTCATCGTTGAGCTGCTGTTGTAGTCCAAATGCTTCTTCGACGACAAATTCAACACCGACAGAATCACTGCAACAAAGTAAAATATATAAAGTTAACACCAACACAGGAGGGGAAGTGTTTAGATGGAACCATCTGACGGTTCCCTTGAATTTTTACCACCAACAATACTCACATAATACAAAATTGAAAAGCTCAAATAGGCGAGAGAAGTAAAACTAGATTCTATAATAAAACCTATCTCTTTCGGGAACAAGAGCAATTTGGAAACAGTTGAAGGAACATTTCTAGGTGATACCTACCACCTCACATCATTTCATATCGT
>JAQGBJ010004206.1:0-10759 GCA_034698345.1 Sphaeridia pumilis | reverse complement strand
TAGTAGCTTTGGCTCCTCCGCGCAGCTTTTAGCATTATACAGATAGTATACTGAAGTAACGAAACGAATGGAGAAACTTTGACCTGGCTTGCAGTTTCGCAAATATTGTGTGTATTGACAAATATAATTCGGCACGTGTCCACACTTTCGCTATTATATATACTTTCTGTCTTGCTGGACGCCTAAATTTAGCTTGACGCTTATATACGTCTATTTACACGCAATTGAGCAATCATACGACAAATTCTCCTTACCGGCATTATTGATCGACAGCTAAGGCCACTAAATGTATGTATAGATTATACGATTATTGACCATCAAGCTTTGGCTTTGAACCAATCAAGATAGTTTTTCAAACGTCAAACAATAGCGAATACACTTTACACATACACACACGAGTGGCACGAGTATCACAGCAATACAAATACAATATTCTGAAACCAATGTAAAAAACAAAAGTCAAACTGTGGCTATTAATAGGGAGGAGAAAAAAAGAGATTGCGAAAAATCGGTAAAGTAAAATGGCAAAGATGCGCTTCAGAATGAACGAAGAATATTATAGCGATGAACCAAGTTGACTAATTCAGACTGACAAAGCGCTCACTCTTTCTATGATCCCGCTTCATCATCATCAGCGTCAGGCTTTTACGTTTACGCGAATCCTAAAAGCATATATGTTGTCTATATTTCAGCTCTAGGCTCTAACGCTATAGCCGCAGCGGAATCACCATCGTTTTTTAGTGCTGCTTTGGGAACACGCGAAATTGCCAAAACTCTCTCTAGAGCAAACAGTAGATATTTTTATAGCGCGAATCTATTCCTGCTCTCGTGACGCTACGTTAACGTTAGCATTCTTTGGTTAAGAGCTGCGCTGCGCTTTAAATCAAGTGGGTCAGTCACACTGGTAAACAAGGACTCAGTCAGAGTGTGATCAAAGCAACGTAATTTCGCACATATGATGCCATCATGCAAGCAACAAGCAATTGTCGATTAATAACAACATTACTTTCAATGCAAACAGACAAAAAGTCCAAAGTGAGTTGAACAAAGGGACTGTGCTAAATGATCGTGTCGAACAACAAAAGAAGATGCTCATCATAAATGACAGCGTTATTAAATCAGTGTGTCAAGGTAACGCAATCACAATTAAACCCTTGATTATTGTATATGGACTCTAATGGGAAGAGCATTAAAACAACTTACTAGCTGTGAGGGCGCCACCTTTGCGTGAGCTCCGTTCTTGTCCATGCTGCCTTTGCTGGAAACTCCGCCCTCTTCGACATCACTCCCAATGTAACAGTCCTTCAGCTCCAGCTGGACACTGGCGAGTTTTCCCGCCATGAAGGAATCGTCTCCTATTGGATCCACTTCCTCCTCCCCTTTTTGCTCCTTGGCATCGATCAAACTGGCGTGGTCCCCACTACTCCCAGTACTCAAGCCTCCAGGACTCGACCCTTGGTTCACGCTGAGGCGAATACTGTTACGGAATTCTTGGCTGAAGCGCTTGATGAAGCCATTGCTGCTACTGTTGTTGTTACTCTCCGGGGCGCAAGAGGGAGCCACAGGCGGGCTCGGAGTACACCTTTGACCTTCGTCAGCGGGCGGAGTTTTAAGGATCTCGATGGTGATTGGCGGAGCGATGCCGTTTTGGTCCTGGAAGATGATGACGCCGGCAGTGTTGTCGCTCAAGCCTTCTTTTGAGTTGACCACCTTCTGGACAGCTTCTTCCAGCTCATCTTTTGCAGTTGTTATGTAGGTAGAGGGCGCTTCTGTTTGGTGACGTTGGAGCTCGATGAAATGCTCGGACTTTTGGCGGGTGTGGTGTTGGTGCTGTTTGACAGCCACGCTGTTGGCGACCACTTGGCCGTTGATTGTAATGTTGTTGTTGGTTACAACCAGGTTTGGCAGGGTTTCCGGTTGCGGGTCCATGGCTGAAGCACTTATCGCTGTGCACTATGGAAGAAGAACAAAGAGGTTTGAAAATTGTGGAAGCGGGAAATTCAAAGAGCCATTTTGGAGCCACACTTATGAGACTTCCAAAGACCGAATGAGCAGGTGTGGGCCACCGGCGCTTGACTTCAATGGACTTGAAGTACACGAAAATCTCTCAGCGTTCTCAGTGTACACAATTATAAGGATATCAAAAAGTGTACTTTGAATTCAAGGGTCAGTTGTGTGGCTTTACGACGAGGTTCATCAGGGACGTCCGCCTCCTCGAGCGCAGCGGCAGCGCGCAGCGCTGCCGCGCTGCATGCTCAGAGGAGGCTTTATGAAAGGATATGCACTGATAATATGTGTGCATCGATTTGATATAAAATGTACAGACAGGTTTGGAAGCAAATCAAGTGTGAATCAAGGCTGTCAAATAGGAAAGGAGAGAGGAATACCAAGAGCGCAAACAATAATAATAACAATACAAGCTGATGATGACTTTACAATTCCGTAAATGAGCCCTTCGACCTGCGTTAGTGGTGAAATTGACCTCCAGAGAAGCCGCTGTTTCCTTCAGGAAGCGCGGCGCGCTCCAAGAGTTTCACCTTTGACCTCACAGGAAAAAGAAGTACAGTATAGCGTTTGAACTTACCAAACGTTTGCAAAAATAAATCTGGGGGATTCCTGTGTGTTTCTGCCTGTAGTTGACAGTAATATTCCCAGACTCCAGTTTTTGCTGGAGTTGCGTCACGAGAACTGGAACACAAAACTGGAAGCTGCTTGAAGTACAACTGGAACTATTGAAGTAAAAAAGACACTTGTAGGAAGCTTGTTGCTGCTTTGAGTCCAGTAGCTCCACTGACTTCCAGATATGAATAGGCCTACAGACCTTCAGCAGATCCTTTGCGTCCTTAAACTGCTCAGCAAGTGACCATCGGCTCTCAAGTCTTGTGGATACAAATTCAAGGAAATGCACTACTACACATGAATCAAGGAGCTTAGACGAGGAGACAGAGAAGCTACACAATTATAAACGCTGGAGGCGAAGCTTCCCTTTGGAGACTTTGGTGGAGCATCTGCAATGAGAAACACTTTTGGATACACTCAAGTGCTCATCCTTCCAGCCTTTCCGCGTTGTTGTTCCTTTGGTTGGAACTGACTTCCTTCCTCACGCTTCTTAAAATACACTTGAGGTACGCACTGCTTGAGACAGCTGCTTACGAGCGCTTTGTAACGCTGTTGCTTCCTCAGCCAGTATGTCCAATCTGTAAGGTGAATCAGTCCGTCAGTCGTCAGCTATAACTTACACACAGGTATGAAGAATCATGAGAACTGACAAGAGCACGGACGAAGCAGTTAGCTGCTAAACTAAACATCTTTAATTCTGAAGGTTAAGGTTAAGAAGGTGGACAGCGACGCTTTTTGTTGCTCTGTTAATACGCTTACATAAGCGCGGCAGGTGCGCTTTTGAAATTGCAAAGATCATGATGATAACAACATGAGAGTTGCACGTACATATAGTTATGTATTTAACATGTGGGAAAGATGCATTCGCACGCCATTGCCATTCACTGTGAATCGCACAAATAAAAACGATTCGCAATCTAAAGCATTAGGAAGATGATGATGATCTTGAAAAGACGCTGTTTTAAAAAAGAGATGGCTTTTGACGGATGGAATTTGGAAGAGAAATTAAGCAATGCACTGGAGCATTCGAAATTACCAGGGATTTTTTCATGTCTTTTCATTCAGTTCAGAAGGTAAAAGTTCGGCGGGTGGAACATAATTGAGTTCCTTCAAGTGGCAAAACCAGTGTATTGTTGAATAGATGAAGTTCGTATTAAGGCACTCAAATGATCGATTCAAAAGCGCTGTGAGCGCAGCCCCGCGCTACTCGCGCTTCAGGTCTCATGTAATATAATCCTTATATAAATATAAGCATATGTCATGTGTTTTACGGAAGCCTAAAATTGAACAGAAATATGTACACTTGGCTATTTCCTTGTAGACTTTGCAGTAGGAAACGATACAAAATTTCTTGTGGGTTCAGCACCAAAGCGCTAACTCACGCTCATCATCATAAATATGTCTGAAGCGCAAGCGCGCGCTATTCACGGCGTGCCTTCAAGGGCTCCAAGGTCACTCGCGCTCCGACGCTTTCAGTACTGTAACAGAGCGCTAGCGCGCTCTTCAGCGTGTAGTCAGCCAATGAAGCGTATAATATATATAAACCTTAACGTTTCTGCAAGTCCTTTGTTTTTTGCCCAAACATCTTTCGATTTTTCCTCTCACAAGCTGTAATATCTGGATCATTGCCGGCTTTAAATCTTCATTACGAAGACACTGCCGCATGCAGCGTTGGTTGAATATGTTGAATGTCAGGCCAGGTCAATGGCAAAATCATTTGTTCTTCCTTTACCTGCAGAAACGATAAGGAATTATAGGAAACCTTGTTGCATTCCCTGTCTTTGTTGCTGACTGAGCTGATGACCTGTCATTATAATAAAACTATAGTGTTTATTACATGTACGCATGTAAACAAAAACAAAGGAACTGCCCGTTCTTCAAACCTTGTCGCCCAATTTCCCAAAGTGAGTCAAGATCACTTGAAAACTCGTACAAATTCTGGATTGTTACAATTAATTGAGGTTTTCATGCTGGTTAACAAGAATATTACATTAATTTGTTAATCCTCTCGATTCTGTCAAAAAAGTGATCCAGTTTACTCACGAAGACAAGACAATGAAGACATAATTTCTTCAAGTTTGGCAGTACAAGTACAAGACTTGTGAACATGCGAAATTCTCATTTTCTGCACGCACGCAAACATTCCAAAAGCAAAAGACTGAGAAGCTATAAGTATTTATCGACGACATTTATACGATTCGGCAGGTGAATCATGTGAGCTATTAAAAAGCTTACGTTCGATAGAGAGCGAATAGATCGATAGTATTATGGCGACATTGGGTTTCTAAAAACAGCGTATAATTCGACTTGGTTTTGACGTCATTTCCTTGACATTCCAGCAGATCTCGCTTGTGTTTTTTCAAGCGCTTTCAGACAACAGGATATCCGCCAGCCAAGGCGTCGGCTGACAAAAATATCGACGATTCACTTGAATTCAAGGTTTTGAATTTGCAAAATTGCTATATTTAGAGCTGTGGAATTGTCGTGGGTTACAGAAATGTGAAACGTAGTCATGCATACATTTTCTGCACGAGAAAAAGGGATAACATCAATAAAATGTCATGAAATTGCACAATTGCAGGGTGAGCGATATAATGGACGGGGAATTCGGCAAAAACCCGTGGGGGAGACGAGAAAAATAAACGTTTGCAGGGGCGAGTTGAGACAGAAGAGTATGTACGTTACATCAAAGAGCGTGCGTGAGTCATCGAGCTGGCGGGACAGGAGAGATGCACTCTATGCTCTACTGGATTGGCAATGGGGCGCGTATATTTGGATTTTCGCAAATGAAGGAAAATTTAAACTTTGAAAGGTCGCGGAATTCCGTTATTCCCTTTGTTTACATTTTAAATTGTGCGGATAATTGCGCTATATTGTTTTCACGCTTTGTGTGCGTAGGTTATAAGTTGAGTTCTCATATTCTGATAATATCTTTAGCATTCAGTTTGCTTTGAGAATCGAGGCATGTCAATGTAGGAAATTAGATTTAGTGGAGGAATTGCGTGAAAACATTGGGATCAGCTGTGTGCAAAACAGTCGCATTAATCGAGATTAGAGATTAGAGTTTGTTGGGGAGTTTGACATTCTGTAGATATTTCAAGGTTAAAGTATTCGAGAATCAGCGTCTAATGTGAGCAAGCCAAACGTCAGATGAAGGTTTGAAGTCCAGTGGGTATTGATATAAAGGAAGTGGTTTTGTGTTCTTTGGAGTTGATTTTCAACACTAAAAGTTGAATCAATGGTGCTCGACATGGAAGATGGAGGTGATGATAACTTTTACGACTGTCAGAATGAAGAAAATGGTTGTGAATCAAACAGCTATCCGTTGCATCGGGCAGCGTTTGCGGGCAACTCGAGAGATTTGGTTGCGCTGGTGAGGCAAGGGCAGGATGTTGCCAAAAAAGATCCGCATGGTAAGTCTATAATCATTAGGACAATCAGTGTTGAAAGGTGTTGGAATTATACAACTTCTTTTTGAGTTTGAAGAGGTTGTGGTTAAGATCTCGAATCTTACAGTATTGCATAACGATAGTCTTGGTTGAAGTGATTTATTATTTTTGATGACAAGATCTGATTCCGGTTGTCGAAAGTGTATAAAACAAATTCATGTGGAGATTCTTTCTCAGAAGGTGTGGGGAATGTGTTGGTGTCGGTTTGTGGTGAATTTACTAATGTTTTGACTGTTTGTTGCAGGAAACACAGCGTTGCACATTGCAGTCATGCTCGGGCATAAAGGTAATGCAGTATTTGAAAGTCAAAATTAAATATTGAATCCAAAGGAAGACACAGAAGATACTAAAGGTTGTGTTTGTTTCACAGAATGCGTCCAGCTGCTCCTAGCACACGGAGCTCCGGTGAAAGCCAAAAACTCAAAAGGCTGGAGTAGTTTAGCTGAAGCTATAAGTTATGGTGACCGGCAAACAAGTATGTTGGAATCAAAAGCAAAAGTGATGTATGGTTATTCCAGATGAAGGATGTGAATGTTGATTGTTTGTTATGAATTTCGCAGTTGTGTCGCTGTTTCGCAAGTCGAAACAACAACTGCGAGAGCAGATGTCTTCACGAAGGCCGCATCTAATCAAGGCTTTAGAAAAGATTCAAGATTTTTACATGGAGCTCAAGTGGGATTTCCAAAGCTGGGGTAAGACCAGAATAAAACACGGATCTAAATTGTTTAAAAATGGAGAAGGCTACTGATCTAATAGCATCAGAAGTACATGTAGTAAATCCATACGTTTATTGATTTCAGTGCCTTTGGTATCCCGGATTTTACCCTCGGATATATGTAAAATATACAAAAAAGGATCTTCAATTCGTCTGGATACGACGCTACTAGACTTTAACGATATGAAATGGGAGCGAGGAGATATATCGTTTGTGTTCAATGGCCGTCACATCTACCATAAGATTAGTGGAAGCAATAACAATCATTCGCCTCTCGTCGTAATGGACAATAAACAACGCGTTTACCAGTTGATGACACAGCAGGTCAGAATGGTTTTAGTGCTTGTTTTGAGATCATGATTTGTATCGATCAGAATTGTTCTAACGTCATTTTTGGAATGTTGAAGGATTGCGAGATGGAGTTTGAAGACGAAGTGGATTTGTTGATGAGTAGTGACGTAATCGTGGCACAAATGAGCACTAAAGACGTGCAGTTTACCCGGTCGCAATCAGGTATGCTTGGGTTGTAATATTTGGTTGAAGTTTACCCGGATAAATTCCATGATATGGTTTGCTGCCATAGGTTGGATCTTCAAAGAAGATAAGCGGGAAATGATAGGACCTTTTCCTGCTGATGTGTACGTAGTCCAAGGAATCACATTAGAGTCACAGAAGAGACGTGAACATTTGTCCGAAGAAGATCTTGTGAAGAACAAAGAAGCTCTAGTCGATAGTTTTACAAAGGCGAGTGCGAGTAATTACGAGTTAAATGGTGAAGCAGAAGAGTATAAGCACCGAGAATCGCTAAAACCACCGACAAAACCCGATGCATCTTGGGAAACTTACATAAATGCTACTCCTGGATGCCCGCCTCAGCTGAACCGGCCTCTGAATTACAAGTGCTCCTCAAAAGCCTTCAAAGCAACTCTAGCAATGGTGAGTTCTGCAATTCAGCTCAATTGTTGGATCAGTCAAAATAATGTGAATCGTTATTACAGAGCGAAGAATTCCCCATGACCGTGGAAATGCTACTGAATATCTTGGAAGTAGTAACACCTATTAAGCATCTGAAGAAACTGAGAGAGTTCGTAACCATGAAACTTCCTCCAGGGTTTCCAGTCAAAACTGGTAAGTGAAATTACGCTCGACTGGGAAGTCATGTAGCTAGCGCCAACGTTTATTAAAAGTTCACTTAACCGAATTTAATTCTTGTCTTGCAGAAATACCCATTCTTCCAACAATTACTGCTAAAATAACTTTCCAAGAATTTGCCTTCCGGAACGACATCCCTGACAGCTACTTCTGCATACCTGCTGACTACACGGAGAAACCGAATCGATTCCCAGACTTATAGGTAGATGCCTTCCTTACCGACCCTTCCATTAGCTTGGTGTATGCGGCAAATACTTACTTGTATTACAACTATCTCTTCGACTTGTTACTACCCGGCCGCAGCAGTTAATTTGAGAATGTTTATATTGCTGCCAGCTTTCCCAAATCTTCACGTCTGCATTTCGTTGTCAGGTAGTTTCGTGAACTCCAACGGTGGAGTTGGAGGTGCTAGACTAGCAGTAACCATCAATATTATTCGACCGTTCCAGCAACTCTCATGATGATTTCGAATGTATTCTGTAAATAATTGCTAGTGTTTGAAACCGACTGTGAAATGGAAATTAATTCTGTTGATTTCTTCAAAGTTCTGTGAAACCTGTGCAGAATTTAGTCATGTCATAGTATTACAATTGTATGCAGTACCATTGTACTTACACTATTAAGCTTTAGTATTCTAGCATCTATCCTTATTTCACTTATAGACATTGTGAAACATCCCTGCTCCTGCTAGCTTTGCAACTGATAATATATAAGGACAAATTGTTGTTATAGACAGACTTTTGCGAATCCATCCAATCCTTGCTGAATTTGTATTCTGACCTAATTAACTTGCGTACGACATGCTTTTGATGTCTGAACGTTTGCCAGATGTTCACTTTCTCTTTTCCTAGTATTATGCCTATAAATATTCATCAAGCTGCAGCTAAAATGTTAGACGCCTTTTGTTCTACTAAACTAGTAATCACCTTGTCCTGCGAGTCGGTAAGGAATAGCCTTCATGTCGTGTCACTAAAATAGAGAATGTATCTAAAGGTAAAAGTGATTCAAATACTGAAGCACTTGTTAACTAAACTAATGTCATGTCTGGCTGGTCTAGCTACCGTTTCGTGTAAATTATGAATGTTTGTACTCTGGTCGATTTGTACTTACATATAGCGTTAAACAGCTTGACAGTTGGTCAGTTGGTGCTTCGCACATGTTATCATGCAGACTACTAAACCTGAAAGAGTATGTCCTATAAAAGCTTGGTGAAGCTTTAATAGTAGAGGAGCTCATTCCAAATGTTTAACTTTTAGTGCTCTGGTATTGTGACATTATGTCTATAAATATGCAATTGAACTTATTGCAAATTCTTACGTATAAGAACAATGTTCTAACCGAGGAACAGTAACTTCTGTGTTGAGGAAACTTGCTAGATGATTGCCTTCTGGTCATTGCTACAATTCGAATGAATTAGTTTTGCTGATTAATAAAATTTGCTTAACACAACGTGATAGCTTTCCTGTATTGCGAAATGAATCGGAAAAACTCTTCTAGGTACATTTCTTGACGGTCCTCGGAATACCGTCAAGTGGAGCTTGAACTTGGGCACCTGATGAACGGCTTCCTTGATTAACGTCCGGCGCATCACCTGGTAGTTCAATGGAGCAAGGTTAGAATAGCGTTTCATTGATGATTCATGTTCATAACGATATTAAAAATTGACGTTGGCTCACCTGGCGGATTGATTGGTAACGACCATGCAATTTGTGCGTGCTGGCTTAAGGCGCATACGAATCAGGATATAAGGAAGGTTGTGACTGACGACATATTGCCATCGTCGCTACTAGCGTTTTCCAATTCAGCCTAATTTTCTACACGAACCTTACACAATTCTGCAATCTTTCATGTCTGTTTGCTGCTTAATTGAATCAACTGATTACCAATAACTGTACTAGATTTTGACCTGATCGCAGCATCATTTCCAGTTAGTGCCTAGCCCTTGAGCAGGAAAGAACGCCTCGAAAAAAGACTGAGGTGGAACTAAAGTAAGTACAGGGCTAACAAACGAATAAGGGCTCTGTGATATTCCAAGAACAAAATCGACCACATTTGTATTGGTGAAAGGCTGAACTTTTAAGGGCATTCGTTTCTATCGTGACATAACTGACAGTTCCAAGGTAAGCTGAATACACTTGAACGTTTGAAACGAGGAAACTATACAGAAACCTGTCTAGCTTTTACAGTATCAGATTCATGCATGGAAGGCTCGGATGAGGAAAAGTGCTAGGAAAGTGCTATTCATCACAAGTGTGACCAACTTGAAAGATTCCGACATTATACAGAGCTCTGATCCAATACATTCAAGTTAGTTTGACACTTGCTGAAGCGACAAAATTGGAGTTTCTAAAAGTTTCTCTTTGTTTTTGCCCTATTTGACTTTGAGAGCTGGAGCTTACGTGTCGGGTAGAAGAAACGTTGAAGGCTGGTTAAATACATAAATGCGACATCTATATAAAGACCTAAGTCTGACAAGATCGGGTTTTTATCTTTAGGGACAACGACTAGGTCGGAGTCCGCTTTCTGTCTCTAGTTCTTCTTTTCCTCTCTTCTCTTTCTTCTATCAGTTCTTCTTCTTTTGTCAAGGTGATTAGCGAATAAGCCAAGCAGCGTAGAGATACAGTTATTTGCCTATAAAATCATAATCTGTCGTTAGTAAGAGATAATTCATAAACCTTTGATTTCAATTGCAGAGCAGAAGAAGAAACACTGTTTAAGTGATACGGGTCAAACATACCCGGATTGTCGCCGGAAAAGTGATTGTGATACCCTGAGCCATTCCCCAAAATGGCCAACCACAAGGGATTTTTCTCTGGGACCGTCA
>JAQGBJ010004205.1:0-10763 GCA_034698345.1 Sphaeridia pumilis | reverse complement strand
TTTGTCGCCCACAAAAGGCGCTTGAGTAAACTCGCATCGAACAGAACTGTCTCTTCATTCTCAGCAACGCGTATGGGTGCACCTGACACGAGTAAGAAGAACCGTAGGTATTTTAGATTACAGACAACTGCGGTTTCGAATGTCACTGATTCCAGCTTGTTCAATGTTCGACCGAATTTTGGACGCATATTTCGCTGCAAAGACTGCGCCATTCTGAAGATTTGAGATCGGTACATGTTTATTGGTAACCTGTGACGAGGCACAAAATGTTTCGAGAACATGATTTTACTTTTGATCGAGTGTTGGCTCAATTGCTGAGGACAATTCTATATGTATATACTTCGAGGCTTTAAGGACGGAACCTTTCGGTATTTTGATCGACAGACGCCAATGGTAATGGTGTTTCTCGGCTTCTTCTCAAGCACACTGGCAGATATTGTCATTGGCACTCAATCAGTTTGAAGGTGTGGTTGCTTGAAAGGGTTTCACTAAATTAAAATTTTGTGTGTCAAATTTGAAGCTTGGTCACTTTTGTTCATGACTCGGTTTGTCGACTTCTGTTAGGTATTTCAAAAATGTGTATGTATACCATTGACATTAGACATGCGAAAAAAACTTACTGAGCCTTTTATGCTCTTCATTTGGTCATAGCTGTAAAAACTCTTAAGCTCTTCAATTTGCAATGAACTAGCTGTTAAAAATAGACTGTCATCAAATTTATTTGCTGATTATTGTATCAGCAACAGCAACATGCTCACCATAGCCTTTGACAAGATTGTTCAGTTCAACACCCACTTGTTCGATAAAGTCTACAGCCAGCTGGGCATAATTCAAGTTTATTTCCTGAAAGATGGCAAAAATCATCGTTACATTTCTTGCCGAGAGCAAACTTCCAAGTGGAAGCTTTGGTGGAGCCGGTTCCTTGAAACGCTGTATTACTTGTATTTTGTGTATATTTTGGGATCATTTCTTCCTTGGCTTTTGTGGCCCCAAAAGTTCAAATGGGACCCCTTACGCACCACAGTTCATATGACTACAATTTGTTGCCAAACGCTCATCATAACATTTCGGCAAACCGTACCAACATCTGAGTGGAGCATTCTTCTTAGTGAAAGCATGCAATTTGCTAGCCAAATGCCGCCAAGTAAACGGCTTGTGCATTGGGCGTTATTGGGAATTCCGATGTTGTACTGGGTCTACACGATTCATTGGGGTTTGATACTGGGGCTGGATTGGCGGTGGTCTCTCAATCCCACTTTCTTCATGGAGTCGTGGGTAGATCTGAACAAGTTTCCAGGATCAGTAATTTCGAAAGCTGGTTGCATTTTCACGGTAGTTCAGATCACTACTAAATTATGGTACTTACATTACATTTTCTTTGGGCATATTTTGTTTGTCGAACTTGAAACGGCGAGGTATGAGCGGCTTTACCACAAACTGGCGTAAGTCAAAAGTTGTTTAAAATTGGGGTTTTATCTCATCGCAAATTTCAAGCTTGTTCGAAGTTTTGTTTTTTACTTACAGGTGCAGAAAAATTGAATTCGAGCATGCCTTTCAAATGGCCAGAAATCTGCAGCTTGGTCTTCAGATGCATGACTTGTCATTCAAAACAACAATATTTGTAGCAAAGACCATCGCTCTGTCAGTCGCTCTCGCTGGAGGTACTGCACTTTTGCTGAGCATGGATGGGAATCCGACCATCGATGGCACAATTTTGAACTTGAACGGCGTTCTCGTCGGCTTGAGCGTATACTTTATTTGTGTAAAACGAGTCTGTACCTTTCCTGACAAAATCAAAATTCTCAGACGGAGCTTAGCAACTGCAATTATGGGAAGCAAACTTTTGGAAACAGAACGACGACTTCGAAAACGGCTGCTGACGTCACTTCCAGTCAGAGGTTTCAAGGATGGCGGCTTTCGGTATTTTGAACGACAGACGCCGATGGTCTTTTTGGAATATTTCCTGACTACGTTGACAGACATTGTTATTGGAATTCAAGCACTTTGAATTGTATTTCGACAACGTAAACAGTTATCGACGGCAATCTTGATGGTCAGTAGTCAGTATATAGTACTTGCTCTGTTCTGTACTTGAATTTTTGAGGGTGTGACAACTTGTAGTAAAAGAAAACTTTCCTTCTAGCTAAATTTTTCACCTTCTGTAAAAGTACTCAGTCAGTCAGTTTATGAAGGCCTGAAATTTTAGTCCATTGCTTAACTGCTTTGGCGCAATTCCACTCAAGTCCATCAGAGATGACCGAAGTAGTTGGTAAGGTGGACGCTTTAGGTTTGAACGACGCCGATGGTTTTACTTAAATATTTTATTGTGAAGGTGATGGACATTTGATTGACGTTCCAGGTTCCAGCAGTTTAACTCAAAGTTTGACAATTCGACAGCGCTTTTTACAGTTGAAGCTTGTTTTGCCCATTTTGTGGCTGGCTGTTGGCGATTGATTCAACTAAAACGACACAAGTTTTTGTAGGATATTAATATTTGAACCTTAGCAAAATACGCAAACGATCGTCAATTATGTGTATTATATACTTGAAGCGTAAATTTCTGAGACTACGTAATTTTTGCAAGAATGCATCGTTTACCGATGCAATTCAGTGGACCATTCGACATTTCTTTACATTGTTCCACCGCCTGGGCACAATTCCATTTAATTTCATCAAAGACCCCCAAAATGGCGATTATATTTCCTGCTACGTCGAAATCTCCAGATTTAAACGATTCTGGATTTCGATTCAAGCAAAGCTATTTTACCTTTTCAGTTTATTTGCGCCAGTCACCCTTCTGCCTTTCGTTCTTTGGCCCGAGGAGTACAAATGGGACCATCTCCGAAGTCCAGTCCACTTTGTCTGTGCTCTGTGCAACGCTTTGTTGTTCGTATTCAAGTCTATGACTCCCGATTCGGAATGGAGTCTACTAATGCGCGAAGCCATTCAACATGCGTCCGAAGTTCCATTTGAAAATCGAGTTGCAGTATACGCGTTGCTCATTTTGCCAATATTTCAAACTGCAAACATGCTTGGATGGGTAGCCTTGCTTCAGTTTGACTGGTCTTGGTCAATTCATCCAATGTTCTGGTTAGGCCCGCATTTAAACTTGACAACAATTTCGGGCATATTGACCGCAATCGGATTGAATTTGTACACCGCTTTATGGCTTGTATGCAATTTCTGGAACATGATCTTCTTCTTGACGACAACTCTCGTTATTGTTGAATCGGTGTCGGCGAGGTATGAGCGTCTGGCTGCAAACATGAGGTTTGTTAATATATAGTTTTGTGAATTGTATTTTTCATTATTTGTGAGCTCCCCTATTTTATTTTGGCGACAATTGAAATTTGTAGAATCACTACACAAAGCAAGGACTTGCTTTCTGCGCATCGATCAGCAAGAACATTGCAGCTGAATCTGCAAATACTCAATGCTTCTTTCAAGACAACAATTTACATTGGAAAACTGGTAGCGCTTGGAACGGCAATTGTCGGCTCTGCAGGATTTGTACTGGCCAGAACCAAGTCTTTGCATACACTTCAAAACGTGAACACAGTAGTCTTTAGCTTGGCAGCCTACATTTTGTGTGTTCGTCGAATGTGCGACTTTCCAGAACGAATCGAAAAAATGCGTAAAAGCTTTGCAATGGCAAGTTTAGGTCACAGAACATTGACGGAGCGTAGATACTTAAGCCAGTTGCTGAGATCAATCCCGCTTCGAGGACTTAAGGACGGCACATTCCGATATTTTGAAAGGGAAACGATTATGGTGTTCCTCGACTTCTTTTCAAGAATGTTGACAGATCTTTTGATTGGAGCTGAATCGTTGCAATGAGAGGATCGCTTGCACTTTACATTGAACTAGGATCAGCTTCGGGAATCGGGCAGCACATCAAGATGAAATGATCATTGCGGCATTTTAAAATTCGGATATAATTCGGATAAATTCCTTCCAGATGTCGTAACAACATTGACAGACATCGCAATTTGAGTTTCGGCAATTTACCTCAATTTCCAACATTCGTTGTTGTGTTGAGTGCGAAATCTAACTGTATTGTCGGCACTTTTCAGTTTACATAAGCTTTCAATAAAGACAGTGGTATAATAATTGTCTCATAGCGTTTAAGGTAAATACCTATCTTAGCTTGTACATTAGAACTTAGAACCACATATCTTAATCGATCAACTAGGTTGCCCAGTGTTGTACGGTAACTATACATTAAAAACTGACTGAGAAAATGAAACATGGACTGCTCAAGAAAGGTAGTGCTTACCTCAAGCAAAAAACTCGAAAACGTTTGATTTTTTGTAAAAACGCATCGTATTCTGATGCTGTTCAGTGCGACCTCCGACATTTCTTCGCATATATGTTTCGTCGTTGAACATAATTCCGTTCAAGTTCGTCAAAGACGACTAAACGGGCCAATACGTCTCTTGTTGTATCGAAACGGATATCGATTTTGGTTGTAGCAATACTGTACTATGTACTCTCTAGCAAAGTGGCAGAAATTGGGATTGGCCTTGGAGCTGTATAAAATTTCTAATGGATTCGGGTACCTAATAAGACGGTCGAACAGACTGTAGTTGAGTCTTACCTCTAATACAAATAATGTACCCGCCGACATCTTAAATATTTAAAGAGTCAATACCGTAAATTGCTATCGATGTTGCATTAGGGTTCAGTTGACAGTTTCAAGTAAGCATGGTCGGTTTAGGTACTTCGTGTTCCAAATATTTCGTTGATTCTATTTTGGCAGACAGAATTGGTCAGACATAGAGTTAATTGTAGTTGAGGTTGTTAAAGTGTTTTAACTGAATTAAGAGACTAGTTTGAAGTCGTTGAAGTCAAGTAATCCTGGAGTTCTCAGTCGTGTTTATTTAAAGCAAGTAGTTTTCGGTAGTTTTGAACATTTTGGAGTTATGAAGTCAGTACCGAGAGTCGCTCCTTTCGATAAGGTCGATTGATAGAAGTCCTAAGTCAACAGATTTAATACACCTCTCGGTAGAATGTTTTATCTGTTACAGCTTATATTTTTTGATTGACATTCGAAGTTTTAAAGTCAGACTCGACTGAGTGAGCTCTTGAAAGAAAAGCTGGTTGTTTTCTTCCTTTTGTTTTGTATCACCAGTAATTTAAAATGCTGTGCTGCAAGATGAAATTCGCAACCTTTTGCAAAACTGCTACATTCACTGAAGCAGCTCAGTGGAACCTTCGAAATTTTTCCACTTTGTTCAGCCGTCTGGGCTTCATTCCATTCAAGTTCATCAGAGATGACCAAACTGGCAATTACGTCTCCTGCTCCATAAAGAATTCAAAGTTTAAAAAGCGTTGGATTGTAGCTTTCAAATTGTTCTTCTACCAATTCGGCGCATATGTAGCAGCCACTTTTGTGCCTTTCATCTTTTGGCCTGAGTACTACAAATGGGACCATTTTCGAAGTCCCGTTCATCTCGCCGGCGGTCTCGCGGCTCTTCTGATGATTATTTTCAAGTCAACTACGCCCGATTCGGAATGGAGTCTCCTAATGCGCGAGTCCATTCAACATACTTCAGAAGTCCGATTCGACAACCGGGTAGCTGTTTATGCTATGCTTATTCTTCCACCCTTCATTGCATTATCAATTTTCGGGTGGACGATCGTGCACGTGTTTGACTGGTCATGGTCCTGGCATCCGATGTACTGGCTGGGTTCGTACATAGACTTGGGGCAGACTTGGGGCTTCGTGGCTGCTGTTGGACTCTGCTCGTACGCTACGATTGGCGTAGGTTTAACGTACGTGAATGTGATGTTTACGTTGACGGGAATCCTTTCGATTGTTGAGACGCTTTCGGCGAGGTATGATCGTCTGTCCAATAATCTTTGGTAAGTAAAGATTCGCCGCAGTTCCTTATTTGTAGCTGATAAATAGTGTGAGGAATAAAAATATTGCAGGTCCATTCAGCCAACTGCCAACGACTCGATCAAGGCCCATAAATCAGCTAGGACTTTGCAACTGAATGTGCAAATATTCAATGCGTCCCTCCAAACATCAATTTATATTGCCAAAATTGCTACCCTCGGAGCAGGGATTTCTGCAGCTGCGACCATAATATTGAGTGGATCAAGGATAACGTTTGCTACTTTGCCCAACCTTGTCGCATTTGTGATTGCAATGACGTCATACATTGTTTGTGTGAGGCGCATGTGTGACCTAACGGAACGAATTGAGAACATGCGTTCCAGTTTGTCACGGGCTGGAACAACAAGCCACAGCAGTGTGACAGAATGTCGTTGCTTGAGCCAGTTGATCCGGTCAATTTCACTTAGAGGCTTTAAAGATGGCTCCTTTCGATATTTTGAAAGACAAACACCACTTTTATTTCTTGACTTCTTCTCAAGCACACTGGCAGATGTCGTTATTGGGACACAAGCACTTTAATGAGAGCCTAAGGGCTACAGACAAAGAGAAGCTCACGCCAGAAATGATAATAAAGGCTTACTTTAGCATTGTGACGGAACATTGATTTGATTTCGGCAATTCAAAATGCTAGGACTAAACCTGCAAATCTTCAGCACGGCTTTTCAGTGAACCATCTACATTGAAAAATTGGATGGCCATTGCTGGGTGAGCGGGTTTCATATTGACCAGGTCGGGCATCTCGTATCATAGGTTACCAACATGCTGCTGATTTCAGCTTTCAGCATACAATGCTTTTGTTCGTCTGATGTGCAATCTACCAGATGGAATTGACAAAATACGCAGAAGTTTTGTATTGGCGAGTTTTAACCAGAATTTGGTGGGAGTGTCAGTACTTGCGGACTTGCGGCAGTTGGAAGTTTCAAGGACGGACTTTTTCACCAATTCGAAGGGCGAACACTGATGACATTTCTGGACTTCCGCTCAAGTACATTGGCAGACGTTGTCATTGGCGTTCAATCAGTTTGAGCGACATTTAGCTTTCCAGTCCTCCATTGACTTGAAAGGTAGTCAAACGTATATTTACGTGTTTCAATTTTCAATTATTGCGTTTAAAAGATGTGCCAATCAAGAATTCCAGAGTTGATTTGGTAACATTCATGGCTTTTAGAAAGGGTTCAGCATTTAAAAGAGTTCATTCCGTCAATGGCTACTGACGTGAAACCGAGTTCTGTTTTCTGTAACAACGAAAGCAATTCAAATATACCTTCAATTTTTTCTCCTTAATCTGACCTAGGCTCGATTATTTTTAGTATGCGTTACTTGAAGACAAAATTAGTCAACCTGGCAGTTTTCTATAGAACTGCATCCTTCACTGATGCAGTTCAGTGGAACCTGCGATTTTCCTGCACTATGTTCAGCCGTCTGGGCATCATTCCCATCAGGTTCATCAAAGACGACCAAACTGGCCAGTACATTTCCTGCTATGTCGAAACTTCAAAGCTGAAACGAGCTTGGAGTTTGGTATTAAGAATGTTGGACTACCTGTTCAGCTTGTTTGTAGCGGCAAGTTTAGTGCCTTTCGTCGCTTGGCCTGATGAGTACAAATGGGACCATCTTCGAAGTCCATTGCATGTTGCATTCGTTTTTTGCAATGCTCTGGTGCTTGTTTTCAAGTTTACGACTCCTGATACGGAGTGGTGTCTCCTTCTGCGAGAGGCTATTCAACACACTTGTGAAGTATCAGACAGAATCCGGATGCCCATTTACGCTTTGTTGGTTGTTCCTCCAGTGCAAATGTTGCAATCACTCTACTGGGCGATCGTTTTTCAGTTTGATTGGTCCTGGCCAATGCATCCAATGTACTGGTTGGGTCCGAACAAAAAGTTTAGTTTATCAAGCATACTTGTAATTCGCGGACTAAACCTTTGGTTCGCTTTGTGGGTAGTCTTGGTATTTTGTGACGTGTTGTTTTTCATGATTGGAATTCTGTTAGTTGTGGAGTCCCTGTCGGCGAGGTACTGTCGTCTGGCTGAAAATCTTTGGTAGGTGACTGTTTCATATTTGCCAAAAATTCTGCCACATTTTTATTTTCATGGCCGTTTTTCAGGACCATGGGAAAAATTATTCTCACCAGTGAGCTAGTTGCCGCCTATCGATCTGCGAGAGTCTTGCAGCTAAATCTCCAAATATTCAACGCTTCTTTGCAGACAACAATGTACGTTGCAAAACTGGTAGCGCTTGGTATGGCCATTGCTGGAGCTTCAAGTGTTTTATTGACTGGGTCGAAAATGTCATTCCATAGCTTGACAAATGCAAAAGTCGTTATGTTGTCTTTGTCAGCATACATTGTTTGTGTGCGCCGAATGTGTGACCTTCCAGACAGAATCAGGGAAACCCGTAATGCTTTAGCTTTGGCTGGAATCAAGCGCCCAGTAACATTGACAGAGCGTCGCTACGTGAGACAATTGCTAAGGTCAATTCCACTTCGAGGCTTTAAGGACGGAACCTTTCGGTATTTTGATCGACAGACGCCAATGGTGTTTCTCGGCTTCTTCTCAAGCACACTGGCAGATATTGTCATTGGCGCTCAATCAGTTTGAAGGTGTGGTTGACTGAAAGGTTTTCGCTAGAGTGAAATTTTGTGTGTCAAATTTTGAAGCTTGGTCACTTTTGTTCATGACTCGCGGTCTGTCGACTTCTGTTAGGTATTTTAAAAACATTGTACACCATTGACACTACACATGCAAAAAAACTGACTGAGCTTTTTATGCTCTTCATTTGGTCATTGTTGTAAAAACTCCATTTCGCTATGAATTAGCTGGCTATTGTCAGAAAATATTGCTGATTTTTGTATCGGAAACATGGTCACCATAGCATTCGACAAGATTGTTCAGTTTAACATCCACTTGTTCGATAAAGTCTACAGCCAGCTGGGCGTACTTCAAGTTTACTTTCTGAAAGATAACAAAAATTACATTTCTTGCAGAGTGCAAACTTCCAAGTGGAAGCTTTGGTGGAGCCGGTTTCTTGAAAGGCTGTATTACTTGTACTTTGTGTATATTTTGGGCTCATTTCTTCCTTGGCTTTTGTGGCCCGAAAAGTTCGAATGGGACCGACTACGTACTACACTCCATTTGACTACAATATTCTGCAACTCGTTCATCATAACATTCCGGCAAACCGTACCAACATCGGAGTGGAGTATTCTTCTTAGTGAAAGCATGCAATTTGCTAACCTGATGCCGCCCACTAAACGGCTTGTGCGTTGGGCATTATTGGGAATTCCGATGTTGTACTGGGTCTACACGATTCAATGGGGCCTCATATTGGGGATGGATTGGAGGTGGTCCGTCAATCCTGCTTATTTCCTGGAGACGTGGGTAAATCTGGAAAAGTTTCCAGGATCGCTAATTTCGAAAGCTGGTTGTCTTGTCACGGTCGTTCAGATCATCACAAACATGTGGTACTTTAATTTCATTTTCTGTGGGCATATTTTATTTGTCGAACTTCAAACGGCGAGGTATGAGCGGCTTTCCCAGCAGCTGGCGTAAGTTAAATTATATTGTTAAATTTTTAAAAGCATTTCAACTTGAAGATTTCAAGCTTTTCAAATAGATTTGTGTATTGGGCATTGATGTTTTGTACAGATGCAAAAGAATCGGATTTGACCGTGCTTTTCAAATGGCCAGAAATCTGCAGCTTGGACTTCAGATGTACGACTTGTCGTTCAAAACAACAATTTTTGTAGCAAAGACCATCGCTCTGTCAGTTGCTCTTGCTGGCGGTACTGCACTTTTGCTGAGCATGGATGGGAATCCGACCATCGATGGCACAATTTTGAACCTCAATGGCGTTGCCGTCGGCTTAGGCGTATACTTTATTTGCGTAAAACGAGTCTGTACCTTTCCTGACAAAATCAAAGTTCTCAGACGGCGCTTAGCAAGTACAAGAATAAGAAGAAGAAGTTTGGAACCGGAACGACGGCTTCAAGATCGACTGCTGACGTCACTTCCAGTTCGAGGTTTCAAGGATGGCGGCTTTCGGTATTTTGAACGACAGACGCCGATGGTCTTTTTGGAATATTTCCTCACTACGTTGACAGACATTGTCATTGGCATCCAAGAACTTTGATTTCAGTTCAGTTTCATTTCCTGTTGTTTATGTTAACTAGATCTATTGCCTATTCATGCTTCTGGACATCTTGGTTATAATTTTGGCTTTCGACAATGTAAATAGTTATTGCCAATCCTTTTAAATAAAATTTACCGTTGACAAGTTTAGATTGCGGACCATTACATGTCATCAGTGAATTTTCGTCCACATTTTCAGAGTTTGACTATCAACAATGTATCTAAAACTGGCAGACGTTGAGATTTTTTCAAGGCTCTTGCTTCAAAATTATGATGATCCGAAACCGTATCTAGATCCTTGATCTAATAGTAAGCGTACTTCCAAACGATTTTCAGTTTAACCACCCTCTATCGCCGCAATTGTTTTTCAAACAATCAATAATATGAGAAGCTTTTTGCTGATTGAAAAAAAACGTAACCTTGCTGAACAAGAAGAGTAATCCGTATAGTAGCTATGGCTGTAAATACAAAAAGTACATAAGCCGGAAAGCGAAATACCTGCACTTTCGGCATACCTTGTGAACCACGTTGCTGTATATATCATCAAGCCCGACTTTGTTGGTGAAAGGAGCAATCTCCTGTTATTCCATTAAATTTAGAAAATGGCTTCAAGGGCAAAAGTCACGGACTGTCTGTCCCCGTATGTACCGCACATTCCCAACTAAAGAGGTGCACTAAAAACTTTGGAATTTTCACCCAAACCTTCAACTAGAAGCCACGACGCTTATTAC